>JAFELO010000012.1:10344-61899 GCA_017140195.1 Eumaeus atala | reverse complement strand
CATAAACACAGTTCTCTTATAATGAATGACAAGGTGGCTGATTTGTAGCTGCACGGGTCCAAATCATATATGAGTAGTTAAACTCAGTTGCATAATTGATATATTTTTAAAACCAATATATTTATAATACTTGCTACAACAATACTAACTAGTTTATAATTAAAGAGTGACTAAATTTAACACCTGAATTTAATACAACATGACCCTTAAACGTACAAAATTAATCAACATTTAATTCCATATTGTGGACCATAGGAGTTCCGCATACGACTGTCGGGGGACCTCCTACGAAATTAACCGCGAAACAAAACTCTACCAACATTCCCAAATATGCAAATGAACACTCATTTGACGAATTTTAATGGATATTTAACTGTGTTAATTATAAAGTTTGAGCGCGACTCGATTTGGCCAAAGCGTTCAGGTCTGGATGTATGTTTAAACAGATTTACGAACTGCGGCCGCATGTTCCCGACGCTGTCCGTGATAAAGATGCATTAGATGTTAATGAATGGCTAAATTTTGGAGATAATCTGCCAGTACTATTAATTATTGCATCTCTATTCATTATTATTTAATCTGTTCGACCGTTCGGACTGCAAGGCACGTTCAGTCACAAATCACGAAGTCCCGGGATTGATTGTGAATCGCACAATGTATTATTGAGAAACTTTAATTTCTCAAAAATACTCTACACCTTCTCAAAAATAGTCTGCAGCCTCTTACCTTAAATTACACCCTTATACTTCGAAGGCACATTGTAGTGGGATTGCATCTCCAACTGTGAGTGGCAACTGCGCTTGCGTCAAAGCGAACACTTGTTCTCTAATAATAATACACTGCATATCAGTCTAGTAATGTTCCTTCTTTTCTCCAATGGGCCACTGGCTATTAACAAAGCGCAAAATGCAAAAGCATAGCTGTCTCTTTACAACGGTGTTATGTGAGCGAGAGGTACCATCCCAGTCGTGCCAGCCCAAATCGGCTTCAATTCCTTTTAAACTTCTTTTTCTTTTCTCTTCACTGACTTGTAGTAGATGAATAAAATGGAATATTAATCACCCGGGAATACTACGATCGGTACATGGTTACGCGTAATTACTAAGTGTAGACTACATCTTACTGGCGCAAACGCCACTGAAAAATGTTTATGGTACGACATTGCTGCTTTTAAATAAAGAAACCATTAGGTGTTTCATTACCAACATATATTTTATGTGTTATTTTTTAATGTTACTTCATTTATTCCACGGAAACTAGCAACAACATAAACACGATACGAAGATGCACTGCGCTGAAAATTTTTGTTCGTTAACTTTAATGTAAAGTACATCTTTAACTTAATTACTGGCGAGGGTTTGTTAATTTATAACGCTAAACGAACTTGCGTACCTACTCGAAGCCCAAGGAAGAGGATAACATCGAAACTCCCTAAAGATTAATTTGGCGAGGTCCTCGCGAACTTTAACTCGTTTGCTTCTGACCAAATTCCCACCCGACCGACCTTACAGTTTAGAATTAAATTTAATGAAATAAATTTGGAGAATCAGCAGTCCGAACTTGTCTGCGACCGCTGGCTATAGCATGGAAGCGCGGTACAGATGTGGTAGGACCACAATTGGCTCGGAGCTACATTTAATAGGCTTTGATATTAGAAATTCTTGGTAAAAATTTCCATAGAAGCCATTTCACGTTAATGTTATGTAACAACATCTAAATTAGAAATCAATTACCAGTTTAAGATAGCTTGTTTATTTATGCAAAAAAATTAAATAAAAAAAATTGACGATTACTATGTCGCTGTTATGCGACTTATCCCACTTATATTGGTCGTTTTGAATTCCATCTCTGAAGACATCATGATGCAGTGTACATACACATTTTATATTCCAAAAAAATATGGCAAGTTATTTCCTAAATAATTAAGAACATGTTAAGCTAATACCATATCTGAAAACACTAAACTCCGAACAAGAGTATACACACATAACACGTCATAATCTGATAAAGTAGCACAATGCTTTTTTGTAAAAACCTCTTCCAGGACATAAAAGTATAAGTAAATTTCCTGTCGTCTATATTACATGGGTGGTAATGACTAATTCAATTAAATATCGAAATTAAAAGGCGGCCATTTTGCTGGCACGTCTTAGAAGCCTTACACATTTTGGGAACTTTCTTTCGATGGGGTGGATGGGTCGAATCCCTAAAAGTTACGCAAAGTGACAAATCGTGAGTGATGACTAAATTGTTTGTTTAGGTAATATTTATTAAATATACACAGAAAACATAGAGAATGTATGTATATCAAAAATATATCTACATCTGTAATATTCCTGATACTGTAATTGTTTTAGTTTAATTTATTAACACGTTGATTTTATAACAATTTCAAAGATTGTTTAGTATACTAAAGACATAATTATAGTAATAATATAAAACTGTAAAAATTCGGTAATAAATACCAATATATTCGCCTCAATAGTAGGTTTTGTTATATCAAAATGATGCGAAGTTCACTTAGTAAGTAATTGTGGAAAAGAAATACTACAACACAATGTTGTAAATTGTATTTGTGCTCATATTTTTGTTTCGAAAAACATTATTCCAAATTGTATTTATTATTAGTCTGTATTTTCAATTCTTATGCTGCTTTCTTTTCTTTCTATCGTTATGCTGCTTTTCTTTATGATTTTTCGTAATTCTCAAAATACATACCTTTATTTGAGTGACGTTTGGAATAATTGTAATAAACGATACATTGCTCTATATTAACAGGGATAATGATACAATCGGTTCCTTAAACGTTGTTGACATGATTTAAGAGGGAAATTAAAAATTGAAAACTCCGCCATGATGGCGTGGCGTTAATAGCTGTACATAATAAATAAAGCGAACCGCTCGTAGGCTTATGTGCGCGGTGAGTGGAGGGTGTGGCCAGGCCCGCGAATGGCCTCTCTCACTGACATCTGAGACGCTTGGGCCTTGGAGTACGTCTTTTATACCGGTCTGTTTCATATTGCCTTGCCCTGCCTTAAGAGCTTCTTCACTTTGATTTAACAGAAAAAGGTCGTTTTGATGTTACACTTCGTAATGATTTTAACAAGAAATCTCTCTTTGTTTAATAACAGAAGAGTGCATTACATAATGTAGACCATTATTGCGCAATACATTGTATATATTTTTTGGAATATTGCAAAGTAAAAAATAACAAAGACCCATTACAGTCGACATATATAAAGTCTAGGATCTATTTAATAGGAGGTTCAAGTCAATAATAATTGTGATATTGTAGATTGCAAAAATATCTATATATTTATTGTCCTATGGATATATTATAAAGATATTCATCAGTAAAACTAGCAGTGTTTTTTTAGAAAAGTGCTTACGTATCGTTACATAACATTAAAATGCCATTTAAAAAATTTAACTCCGAAACAAGTCCGGAATACGCAACCGCTAACGCAGTAATCGACACGCGTCGTCGCCATTTTGTTTCGGACGTCAATTTGACGTGTGATAGGCAGCCATTTTGAAAAAACTCAAGAGCGGCTTCCTTCCGCATCAGTAGCCGTCATGAGAAGTATCGTGCGGCGACACCCCCTTTCGTTTTACATACATTGCATTCATTGTTTTAGAAGCGGAGCGTACATACGAGAAACTTTTGTTGTTTGACGCGCCCCGACATGAAATCCGACCGGGACGTCAGATGGAGGAACGGCTATAAGTGGTTGGGGGTCTCGAAGTTGTTTCAATCTATAATACATTCGTTTACTTGTGTAAAATAATGGTGTAAAATTTTTGCTGCGCTATAATTACAGCGACATCGATTTTGCAAAAGGTGTTTTCGGAATAAAAAGGAGTTGGGTCGTCACAGAAAAAAAGTCGCTAACAACTAAGGGCCAAGCTAACGATAGTCTCAATGGGTTTAACGATCTACTTAATGAGGATATAGCACACATACAGTGTGGGACTTATTAATGAAGACAGTTTTTATGTTCATTATACAACAAACATGACGTAATCTCAGGTTTAAATTTGAAAGTTCGAACATGTTATATCCTATAGTTATAACATTTATTTCATACATTAAAGTATTTTATGCCAACTGAGGGCTTTTACACAACTAATTAATGAATTTTAATGATACGAAACAATAACATAGCTCGTATATTAGATCAACACATAGGCTAGAGAAGTAAAAATTTTTGCATGTGGTTTTTTTGTAGTCCAAGGGGACAAAGTCGCGGTTAACAGCAAGTAGTAAATAAATTATTGTTAATGGATAGTAACACGATTTTTTTATAATCCTACGGAGTATAAATAATGTATATCATTATTGCGTTTAAGATAGATTTGGACGCTAAATCTATAACTAGATATTTCTCTACAACAGATATTTGTAAAACACAGGTCTAGCCACATTTGTACGTAAAAAAAATTGTTAAACTTGAAGTTGGGGGTCTTTTATGGAAGTCAGGTGGTATTATTACGAGCATTTGGACCTGGATTTATTATATACACAATAAAAATATTTCTATTAATTTTTAGTATAGTTAGGACCTAAATTACGATTATTTGAAAAAAAAAAATGTTTTTAGAAAATTGAAAAATTGATTGGCGATTGAGATGGACATTGGGACATTTTTTAATTATATACTTAATTTTAATTAGTACTACAAACAAGTAACACATAAATCACGTAAGGGGAACGTGAGTGGAAGAGGTGAAGTATTTTGCCCCACTCAGTGGTTACGATAGTTTTTCCTTCCCTCGCTACTTGCCGCTTTAATTGTTGCCTGTAATTGGTGGGTAAATCCCTATATTTTGAGATCAAAATCAAAATCCTTTATATAAGGGAATGTATATAAAAGTGTAAAGTCAATAAGTATGCTTTACACTTACTAGCGTTATTATCATTTAATTGATTTGATATTTTAAGTTTGCTCGAATGTTAGTCATAATAATAGACCTACTTTAACAGATTTTATCACGGTTTATTTCATAATGTAACTAAGCCGATGTTTCACAAGCATTACAGCTACTATGGTAGTTCATCCGTAATCATGGATACTATAATAACTGTGTTAAACAGCGGGCTAGATAAATAATTAAGTAAACCGCGATAGAATCCGTAAAATTATGTTTATTGTAATAATTTATTCATAGTAAAACAATGAATTGTGCTGAAATTAACAAGTCATAATATGGGAACGAAATAAATTAAAATGAACATTAATATACCTTTGCAGTTTGGTCATAGTTCCTTTATAAAATGTTCAATATTAGAATTGCGTAAAATCAAAATTAAACACACATTTACATACGACGAATATTAGCATTGAATTCCTCTCTTTTTCTTGCTTCGTAACCAACGCCCTCTGTGTGTATTGGAAGTAATTACAGTACTATGACTTTAGCATGTTGATGACGTATAAAAACAGCCGAAGGGCGGAAAAACAAGAGGGTCCTGTTGTAAAAACAATCAGACATGTCCATTGAGATGCGCGTATAAAGTGTTTTTTGTTGCAAAGCTCCCGTTTGGTTTCTTTCTTTGTAGGTATAGATAAAATTGCAAACCTCTTTTTTTGGATACCCTTATAAATATGTCAGCACCGCTCGTGTGTAACGCAGGTACACTTGAAAGTTATTATAGGAACAACTATATTACGATCTACTTAAATTAGGAACTGAAGAAACAATAAAACTCCAATCATATATTGTGTTTCGCCTTTTCGTATTCTACAGGATGTACAAATAAAGCGGCCACATATTTTAATGTGGGACATTATCACTATACAGATACAAAAGTAGATTTTGAATTAAAAAGTACACATTTCACCTGTTTATCATGGGAAAATAGGTTGATATTTTTCAAAGTTTTAAAAATATCAACCTATTTTCTCATGATAAATTGGTAAAATGTGTACTTTTTTAATTCAAAATCTCCTGTTAATGTCCCACATTAAAATATGTGACCGGTTTATTTGTACAACCTGTAAATATCCTTTATTCATTTTAATGTTTTATTATTAGAGTATATTTAAATATAAAAGTATTTAAGTTAGTTAGAGATATTAATTATAGCTTAATGGCGTGAATGAAAGATATATTTCATTTTATGCATAAATTTACGTACGATATCTATCACAAAATAATCTACTGATTATTTTTACTCATTTATTTTCATATAACTATAGTTGTATGTCGACTCTAGGAAAGAACAATTATTGAAAAATTTGATTTTAACATTATAAATTAAATAATACTTTTCTTATAGTTATTATTGCTGTATGGTTATTACCAAAAAAAAAAAAACAATATTAGTATCTGTTTATTTTTTCTATACGAAACTAACAATTCTTTTCTATTATTTATAATATTTACCTCATTCTATCATAACACTATATAAATTATGTATACATTCAATATAGGAAACTAATATTTAAAATGCCTACAAACATTACGTATTTAACCTTTTCTATACATAAGGGGTATTAGGATTCGAGTATTTGAGAAGTGAAGATACGGCAAAGCTGGCGATAAAACGCAGGGTGGTAACGAGACAAGTCTCTCCACCACGAGTGTACCTACAGACTGAAGTGACTTCGCGGGGGGATTCATAAATTCAATTCAAATTTCAAATATTTCATTCAATTTTGTATCCATTGATATATAACATAGTTGTTATAATTCTAGTTATTTAGCAATCGAATTGGGATGGGGTGACCGGAGAACAGATTATTTGTCAGATTTCATCCAACGTGTTGATGTCTTAATTTGACACGAATGTTACTCATTACAATATAACCTTTACGGACTTTATTGTATTGGTCCACCCATGAACATAGTTGATGTAAATCTTCTGAAAAGTCGGGTTGGTTAAATAATTAAATGAACCGCGATAAGATCCGTAAGAGCACTTTTATTCCATAATGATGACTACATTGTTGCGTAATGCATTGTTTTTGCGGGTTAATTTAATGGCCTAGGCTCACACTTGTAATCAAATGATTCCGAATACTATCAATAATAATAACAAAAAAACGGACTTGTCACCGTACGTCAGGTTCTAGCACCTTCCCAAGTACCGTGAGGTCACGGGTGCTGGACAACGGTAATATATTTTAGATTTTTATCATAGAAGCAAATAGCATAGATCCAAAACGTGGACGGGATTCATACCCTCGTCTTTAGGTATTGAAGCATGTCATGAAAATAAGTTTCACCTTAATACATAATTCAAATTTGGAATGCTGTATAATAGAAGTGGCAAATAGGTAGTAGTTAGGTTAGGTTAGTATTTTTTTCTAGTACTTTAGGTATATTGCTAGAGAGGCTCACTGTAAATATCATTATCCCAGGAGAGGTCACATGTCATAACCAACAATAAGGTTTTACTGCAGGGCGTACAGTAGATGCCGCCATCTTAGCCCGGAGAACAGTCGACCCGTCAGACGATAATTATGTTGTAATAATATCTCTTGATATATCGGGTACATTTGATGATGCCTGGTGGCCAATGCTACTTCTCAAATTAAAATACAGGGGATGTTACTCGAATATTTATTCCTTGATACATTCCCACTTCAGAAACAGCACAATAAAACAGCGGCTCGGTTAGTTTTAATACACGAAATGTTTGATTCGTGGTAGCCCACAGGGTTCCTACCTGTGGACAGGTGTTAGCATCTTACCTGTGGAATAAAGGATTTGATGATTTGTTTTCCTTACCTCTCACGGAATTATGTACATTGAAGACGCCCTTTTGTAATAACAAAATGTAATAACATATTCACTACCAGAAATTGAGATTAAATAAAACATGTGTTTTAATTTAATATCGAATTGGGAAAAAGACATCGTTTAGTATTTGCACCGCACAAAACCTTCCAAATTCTTTTAAAAAGCACATTATAATCAGGTCTATGTATTAATTTTAACGCGGTGTCAGTTAAATGTAAATGTAGTAAACCTAAATGTGGAAGGGTTTCCTACCCTTCCATATTTAGGTTTATTATTAGAAAATTTATTTACCTTTCTAGGACGTATCGTACAAAACAGTGAAAGGTTTTACCAACATTTCGAGCTCAACATGGGGCCTGCAACCTGGGTAGCATGTGTTACGCCTCTCCAGCTTGGGTGGATCGGGCTACCATTATTATTTTTACGTAAAGATTACCGCACTGTTAGCGCGGAGGCCCTTCCAGTGCTGGTGTATTACCATGGTAATACACCAGCAAGAATTGGATGGATTTCATCGATGGATTTCAAGGTCAGCACATTGAAATCCATCGCTGTGCCGCCATGTATATGTACTCCAGAGACCTCTCTAGCCCAGACATTTAAGAAAAAGAAACAGAACAAAGATTACTAAACGCTTAAATCTAATAGATGTTATCACTCAAAACTCATTCAGTGAATGACAGGTATGATTAAATAACGCAAATAAACGACGCCGTCTGTATAAGTATTCCCCTGCGTATGGGAGCGATTATCGAAAAGCTGACAGGAGTAGATCGTTGCATTGCACAGTTCCTTACAGGTCACAACAATTTTGGAAGTAAACTATTTAGTTTCAAACGAGTAGCATCGCCTCTTTGTCACTGTTCGGTCGAGGCTGAGACATATGAAGAACAGTGTGAAACAAGTGAAACCGCACATCACATAATGTAGGAGTGTGATCTTTGGCAGAGGGAGCAAAATGTAATGCTTAACAATGTTCGAAGTGTTACGGAAGGAATTTACTATAGTTACTTTGTGGATAACGTGGTAAGTTCTCGTACTTTGAAACAATTCTGTCATAAATGTTACTGGCAAGTAGAATGCAATAAGCCTCAGTTGATAATCACATACAACGTGTAGTCAATATGGTGTCTCTTTGATTGGGGAGGGAAACGGGAAACACTTCCTGCTCCTCCTATTTTCTTCTTATTAAATTAAGTGTGGGTCACAAAGCAGTTTTAGCATTCCCTCGGGCTCCGTATGAACATATCAAAGGGGCACAAGTTATGACTGCTGCCGATCCTGGAGTACACAACAAGGGTAGCAGCAGTGGGAAAGTGTGGTGGGCCATGTCCGATAAATAAAATACCTACCACAGCTTAAAATAGTATTTATAACTTGCCGCTTTATAATGTTGAGTTTAGCAGCCAGCCTATGACCTCACCTCCTCGTATTTAGGGTGGCAATTGCCTAAAAGTAGGACATAGACGGGTCAAACTGATAAGATCAGCAATGTAAAGATGTGTGTTTTGTTTACACATATTACGTAACGAAGCACGTAACATAAGCACAACAGTAATCAGGTGTGTTTAATGTAATGAAATAAAGCAAAAGGAGGGGGTCTGTCTCCCTATTGACCAAAGAAATAAATACAGTGGAATATAATTTACCCCAAAAAAATCCAAGGTGGGAAACTAATCAGAGGACAAAAGCAGAAAGCCAAACAATCGGCCTTAGAGCAATCACAACTCTCTCGATCTTTATTTGCTTGGTGCTCTCGTAGAAATAGAATGTTTGTCAATACAAGAAACAAACAGTAGCACAAAACAAGGGACACTAGGACATTGTTTATTTGGTAGCTATTTTTGTAGAGCTCTTGCATCTAACAATGGAACTATGTTGACTTTACATAAGCTTGGGCGTTGGAAGTGTGAACCGTGTTTAAGAAGTGTACAGGTTATATAACTGTTTTAGTCAGGCTAAGCTGCTATTCACTTTATTACCACTTTTGTTATTTTGTACTTTTTACAGTATAAAGCAATGGAACTGGAATAATCGTGATAAACTTTTAGGTCTAAGCTTCACTAACTAGTAAGAAACTTCATATATTACGGACATTACATTCATTTAATTTGTTTGTGGATATATTTTTATTATGCATTTTACAGACAGTAAAGTATATTGGTGAAAGAAAAATATTTTTAAATAAAAGTATTTAGCATACAATTCTTTTGTTAAATCTAACAATTTTCCTTAAAAAAAAAGTTAAAGGTATATCTTTATTTTAATAAATATTACACTTTTATTATTCTAAAAAAATAAGGTTCTGTTCTAAATTAAGCATGACAACAAAAAGTTTTTATACCATTACAGTAAAATACAGTCAAATGTGAGGTGTAAATAAATACACAATACTTTAAGACAGGCGGAAATAACGGTTTGTACCCGATTTCAGTTGTAAAGTAAACTTCATCTCCATAAATAAACCTTCGGTTTTGCCCGGGGATTCTCGATTGCAAATTCGAAGTGAAACTGTAAAGTCGCATAAATTACTGTTACCGACGGCGCAGGCGGCAGCAAAGAGAAAAACGAGAAAGTAGCACTTAGCTACTTGACTAATCGCCGACCGGCAATGACAGCAGGGCATGGGGATTTTGGCATGACCACACGCAAAGTTTGTAACACACAAAATAGACAATACATCTGTAGCTTACCTAAATATGTGTTTGTGTACACAATATTTTTTGTGTGTTTAATTTGAAGTAATTAAAAATTTTGTTCAATGAAGATTTTGCAAAATTATTAAAAAAATTGCAAGGTTATTTTAAAAAAACTAAAGCTCATATATTTTATAAATATGGTACACACTATATTTTTTGTATTCTGAATTTGTAATAATATCGCAAAGTAAGAATTTTACAAAAATACTTTTTTGTAAAGTTATTTTACAAAAAAAAAAAAAAAAAATAGTTCACTAATTCATGTGATTTATAAGTAAATTAATAATATATGCTATTTATGATGATTATCAATATAATAATTGTATTAATTGAAATGTAACAAATGTACCATAATTCTATTTTTCGCCAGAGGAACACAAAAAAGTAAATTGACAATTGCCTCATACAATTTAAACAGCGAAAGCAACAATTTAACTTCCCATTATCAGGTTTGTAATGAGCAGTTTACAATCCGGACACCTAAACCGTATTTTTGTTTAGCCGTGACTGTCGTATATCTCCTAACTCCGGCAGTTCATTTGCTTTACGCCTCGCAGCCGCAAATAAATCAACCCCCACAAGATGGAGACAAAGAAATAGTATATGTGTGGTTAATGGTTACAGGAATTGGCGTTAACTAGTTCCGAAATTGCTTATAACATGTTATATATTTGTTTTGTACATTAACTGTATCTGATCTTCGTAATCTTGGCTGGATATTTAATAATTAACTGAAGATACTTATAAACTTCAACTAGAAATGCAACTTCAAAAAGTGGCAAGAAATTGTAAAAAGTCAACTGAAATGCTTTACTAATTCTATTTATTGCATATTACTTTGATAAGCATGTAATGCTTAAATATTGTTGGTTTATAAAAAAAATTGTTTATGTTAGAGCATGACAAAATTTATAAGACAATCAATTTTCAAAAAGCTATAAAAATATTTAGTACACAATAATAGTATTCACATAATGTAGATTTATTTATTCATATGTGGCAAGGAATTATCTACACTAATAATATAGCTTTATATTAAGAGTTTGTTCGTTTGAACGCGCTACTCTCAGGAAATACTAGCCCGAATTGAAAAGTTATGTATGTGTTGAGTAGTCCATTTATTAATACGACTAATAGGAGTTGTGCAGGTAAAATTGCGGGCTGTTACTAGTGATTATAAATAAGAAAACACTACACATATATTTTTATAGAATAGGGGGCAAACGAGGAATCTGAGCCATTTTACGACTACCGACGCCCATGAACATCCACATAGTTACCATGCCGATACGTTGCCCTCCTTCACCCCTAACGCAATGGGCCACCGGCTACTAACATACCGCACGAAACGCGACACTGAAGATGTAACTTTACAGCGGTATTGTGTGAGCGAGAGGTACCTCGTACCGGCCCAATTCCCTTGCATAATCTATGAGGATGTAGTGTTATGCACTACGCATGGCACTACCACCTCCCATGCAGCATGGCACTGCCTGTTCCTGATATATACATATGTGCAAATGAGAACTCAGGCTAGGTTCGTATTTACGTATTATACATGGTCGTAATTGTTTAAATTACAACCGACTCATTATATTAGTAGTCATTAGACTAAGTTAAGGGTGTAAATTGCACGTCCTGTTTTGTTATAGCAAACTAATGGGGAACGTAAGCCGGGTCCACGGTCCACACGCTGGTCCCGAGTTCTGAACTTTCTTCGTGCCGTTTAACCATTGTTTGTAGAACTTACTGGATGCCGAATGGACACTGCTGACTCGGTAAAATTGTTTTGTGTAAGTTTCTTAAAGGAAAACATTTTCCTAGGGGCTTTGGCAAATTGCTCCACGCCTCAGTAGTAAGACCAGATTCATACTTTATGAGATAATGTGAGTTTAATTGCCGTTCACGTTGATCTTTTAGTTCACTTGTTTTATTATATGTTTTAGCTGTAAGCTGGTTATCGTCTTGTGCCAAAGGAATACACAGTATAGATACGCCCGCGGCTTCGCTTGAGTTTGTGTATTGATGTATAAATGTTTGGCAATCTAGTGTGCTACGTGGCGGATAATCCGTATGTTACGCCAGAGATCGCGGGTTCGAATTCCTCCTAGGTTATGGATGTTTATATATGTATTATGTGTATTTCTATAATGAAATATATAAATATTGCTAAATTTATAGAGATATTGAACTAAATTTAATAATTTTCCGTTGTCCGTGGTCTAGTACTTATAACACAAGTCCTTACGACACTTTTACTTAAAGGTATTTTTACTTACTCAAAAATGGGGTCTCTCATGATGCAAACCAACCTTTGTCTTTTAAAGAGAGGAGATCTACGGTACAAAACCAAAGATAACAATTTTAGTCTATCAGAAATAAATTGCGAATAAATATGTATTGAAATACAAGGTAATTGAATAATAATGGAAATGGATTCTATTACAAGCAATAAATAAATCAACTAAAAATTTGAATAATTAAGTAAATCGCGAAAAAATCCGTAAAAAATTGTAACAAGCTATGGAATACTTAATAGAGCGGTTAAAATTGGAAGTTTTAGTAGTTACATATTAAAATAATTTACTATCATGACAGTCGATAAAAGTTCATTAAATATTCTTAACATGAACCGCCAATGCATATCTAATAATTCCTAATTAAATTTAGCTCCAACTTTCAGCAGAGCGAGGAAATATTATCAATTATATATAATTTAATGTATCTCTATTTGAAAGCTCATTTTGTATAAATGTGGAATGGAACGGACGTGTTCACAGGCCAATGCCAATAAACTCTAAGTTTATTTTAATATTTGTCTACAATGGTAATAAATAAATGATAATACACTAAAAAGAAAGTCGAAGATAGCTGGCGCGATCGGGGAAGAACTGTTTTCTTCTCTCTTAGTTCGCTTTAAAATTACAATAAAACAGTTCTAAAACGAAACAAAACAGTTATATAACAAACCACAGTTATACATATTGAACGGCAATAACGCTTATCTTATCGATAATAATGACTAAATAGCACACATCTCTGAACAGCATAAATTATGTATAATGCTTAGCAACAAATTGTTGAAACAGGCGTTTTTATTCCATTAAGTTTCGCAGAACACATATATTACATCGCCGGGATTATTTGAGAATTAAAACTTTGTTTCCTAATAACAACCATATATTACAAACAGCCCCGTAACACATCTGAGGCCCGCTGCGGTTGCAACGGTTACAACTTTTTACATTGTTCCCGGATTGTTCGCTGATGCCAAGTAATATTCCAAGTACTTTTGTACCCGGTTCACAATAAATAAGACTTTTAAATAATTAGCAGTTAAATAAATTTGTTACGACTTTTTTTCTGACGATGGTAAAATTGTAAACGATGAAAGATCGAAAAATGAAGGTTCCGTGAAATTAGCATGGTTAGTGACACTAAATCAGATCATGAACTGAATATGTCGGATTGTTAGCTGACTATTCAGACATTATGTATGTATGTATGTATGTGCGTATGTATGTACGTATGTATGTTGTATGCATGTATGTATGTATGTATGTATGTATGTATGTATGTAGGTATGCATGTATGTATGTATGTATGTATGTATGTATGTATGTATGTATGTATGTATGTATGTATGTATGTATGCATGTATGCATGTATGCATGTATGTAATTCATCATTATCGGTCCACTACTGGCCAATTCTTTCAATGACCGCCAAGACGGCTCATCTCCTGCTACCGCATCCATCGCGAATTAAATCAGACAAAGAAACACCCAACGCAGCACGTTCAATAGTACGCCGTTACCGCAAACTTGCTAGCCAGTTCTAAATTAAGAGGCCACGTTTCGGCTTCACGGGGAGAACGCATTGGTTGTCCTCAAAGCCTGTGGTACATATCAAGGGGTATTCAAATGTAGTTACTATAGTTATAATTTATAAAAATAAGGCAATGGTTTTAAAGGAAGATTTCTAGCATATATGTAGTGCGTGTTGTTTATTTAGAAATAAAAAAATAAGCAAAGAACAAACACTCCATTGCTAACTGAAAGGAAAAGAAAAGAAAAACAATGATGTATCAGGTAGAAAAGATTCCATGCTCAAATGTTGAAAACACACGGTGGTTCGCAATAAAAAAAAAGACTGAAATTAAACGAAAGAATAAATAAAGAAGACAAATGTTAGCATTTGAACGATTAGCACATTTCTACAACCAAAAAGGGCATAACAATTCAAAGCCAACAAGTTGTTTCGCTTATGGAAATGAGGGATGACTAAGCTAAACCGCGTAAGAAGTTGCTATTCAACATAACTGGTGCTGTGTAAAAATATTTTGTTTTTTTCCTAATTGCACCGAGTGGCTGCTTAGACTTTTTGACGACTCATTGTTTTTGACGCGGGAACGTTAGAGGTAATAAGAATATTTTGAGTAACGTCGCGAAATATTCGTGACTTTCACAAAGTTGCAAACGATCGTTTGTTACGATACTTAGTAATTTGTTTACGCTTTAATTTAGCGGCAAATTGTTTGTTTATTATTTTATTTAAAATTAATGACTAACATTAATCCAATGTATTTTTTATTTAATCTAACCATCCGCTCCAACTTTGCCCATAAATAAGAGAGCCCAATTTATACACTGAAACCTTCTTCGGGAATCGCTCTATTGAAAGCTGCAAGAAGATCTGTTCCGAAAATTTTCAAAAAATCTATCACTTGCTGGAAGGAAGCTTTTCAGGACTTTGTTTTCTATATGAGAAAGATAAACACATCGAACAGATTTACTTAGGTCACACTATTTCATACATAATAACATTTAAACATTCTATGTAATATTGTGAAAATTTACTGTACATAACTGCATATATAACTAGCCTAAGCATTAAAAAACCTGTACTTAAATTTAAAATATACGCACCAATGCTTTTCAACATGTAACCAATGAAATCAAAATGGCTTGGTAATTTCGAAATATTATTAATAATAAAACGATTGATAATATAACATAACAATAGAACGGGTCTGTATTTACCTTCATTAAGTAAATTAAACGGAAGCCGGTAATATTAATCAAAAGGCAAAGATCAATATTAAATCCGAATCGGTATTCCTTGAATCTGAAAGTGAAAACAAAGACGTTTCCAGTATGGAAACGTCTTTGTTTTCTATACTTACAGAAACAATTACTCTAATAAGCTGTCCATACTGTATATTAATCAATGTTTCTACTGAGGAATGGGAATATGAAAGGAAAATAGCCTGAGGAAAATTTGTAATGCAAAGTTAGAAATTTCAGTCCAGTGTTACTGATAAGTAAACGTTCTTACGGCCAACTCACAAAAGCGAGAATACGATTAGCATTTTACTACTCAATGACAACTATATAGAGCTCGTAAGTCTTGCCATACTTCAACAATCTTATTTGTTTTAAAGTATGTTTGATATTATTCAATATCAATAATATCCTAAGGGTTTTAGTAAATTGTTTTTTTTTTACTGCTTGACATTTTGAATCGAATAATTAACACATTATAGTATACTGATTATGTATATTTTATTAAAAGATAGTGCTTTGCTACAAACTCTTCCTCACATAACACCGCCCTAAAATGACAGCTATGCTGTCTCGTTTCGTGCGATTTGTGAGTTGCCGGTGGTGGGGAGGAGGAAATAGGACTAGTGTCTATGGGCGTTGGTAAATGGTAATCGTCAAAATTCTATGATTCTCATTTGCCCCCTATATTATAAAAAAAGGCCGCTGTAGTTGTTCATGTTCAAGATTAAAACCTGCGCCTACTTGTTAAAAACTTCCTACAATATCAAGATAACATAGTCCCATATCTATAGACAGGCAGCCCTATAAAGGTAGGTCTATATACTATAAATAAATGGTTATGATATAAGTTTATTATTAAATTGATTATTTTGGTCGTAAAATTAATATCCAAAGCTCTAAATAATTACAGGGTTAGTTCTTGTCGACTACCGAAGAAATAATCCAGTACCGTTGGGACGATTTAATGCTGAGCCAATAAGGCCTAGGTATTCCGCAATTTATTAGCCTTGCAAATTCGCAGCCGTGGCACCCCTCTATGAAATATAGCCGTGGCCGCAACAACCTTCCGACGGCAACCCGCACCGAGTATTACACCCCCATTTTAGCTCTAATTAAAAAGCCATCAAAGAGTTTTCAGTCATTAATCATGAAACTGTTAGCGGTGAATGCCGACTTCCTAAGTCCGAGCGAAGTTAAAAAGGGTCTGGGTATAAGCAAAATCTAAAATATTCAGGATTAGTGAAGTGGCAATCCATCTGCAAAAAATACGGATTATGCAGATTTAATGCGAAGACATCTTGAGTTGTTTCTAGTGGTTTAAAGGATTGTAAGTCTTTCGGTATGAATTCAGCGAATGAAACGATACTTTTTAGCCTTATAATTGACTGCGATTTCGAGTGATTGTATATTTTTTTTCTTTAAAAATTCGTCGAGATTAAGAAATTATACTTACTTTTAGGTATTAATCAGGAGTAAATGAAAAATTTGATAGAGCACATTAAGAAAGATGATTTCAGGATATTTTTTGTAAATAACGTAAGCTTTGTCAGTCTAAGTTATTTTTTGCATGGTATGAGCCACTAAAAACCTACATATTGGTATTTTTGGTTCTTTTTTTCCTTATTATCTAGAAGGATAACTTCATTAAAATCCGTATAGTAGATTTTGAGAAAAATTATCACATATATAGAGACGACTTTCGTGGACTTTGTTTCATGATTTGTATAGATAACCACCAGTGATTGCAGCCTTAAATACATAAAAAATATAACAGAAAAAAAATAAAGGAGATTTTGTATAGGCCACATATGAAGTAGTAAGTGGTAGTGACATGCCATACTGGGCCGGCAGGACCGTGGTACCACGCGCTCACATTAGCAAACTGTGTACGATATGTTTTGTATAGGCAGTTAAATGGTGGTGACATGCCATACTCGGCCGGCAGGACCGTGGTACCTCGCGCTCACATTAGCAAACTGAGTACGAAATGTTTTGTGTGCTTTGCTGCCCCAGCACAATAAACCACCGTAAAGGGACAAATAAAAACGATAAAAAGATATATTCATATGGGAGGTTGGTGATTTGCTGGACGAGCTGTAATCGTTTACCACTAAATATAACAAAAGCAGACAGGATTTCATTTGAGAGCCTATTAATTACCATCACTATTGGGTATTATTGACGGTCGCACTCGAATCGAGCAGCGAGGTCAAACCCTAATCAGAACTTCAATACCTGATATGATAAAGGGCGTATTGTTTCGCTGATCCTCGATAACCGATATTCGTCGTGATTCCGATTCGGCTATCGAATACAGAGAGCACTCGAGAGGACTGGATGTTCGCACGTCCTACTAGTGCGGACATGTTGTCGACAGACAAAACAAACGATGGTTTCACGATATAAATGTAAATCCAATATGTCGTTGCCGCCATTCTAATCCATCTTGTTTCTATTTTGACAGGTGCCCGTGGAACTTCGTTGGTTTTCGGTTCGGGTTAATCCACTGGGATCCGATAATACAGAACATTGAAAAAAAAATATCATAACGGAATACAATGTTAGAAAATGTGGTCGTAATTATCAGCAACTTGCAAGCAATTGTGGTATATACGAGTATAGTGTACGCACGCTTTCGAGAAAAAGGTGAGGGACAGTTTTCAAGTCTAACCTGTCTATATATAAAAAAAATATTTAACTTTGTGGGGACACAAGTTTAAATTTTTTTTTAATAAACATTTTAAATAATGTTTTGAAATGTTAAATATAGAACCATACAAAAGAAGTAAAACGATGTAGTTGTCGAGTGTGTTACATTACGGAAATAATTAATTAATCATAAGAACTCGATGTGTATGACACATAAGAATAAAGAAAATTAAAAAAAATCATTTTCCAAAATTAAATGTCAACATAATATTGTCTATAATTATAAAAAATATCAAATTCGCAAGTGATTTTGAAATAATATACCTAAAATCAACAAGCAGTCATTTATAACAATACAAAATCGCTTGCCAAATTTATGTTCGAGTTGGACATTAATGAAGAAAAAATAAATTGCTCAACCATATGTCGTGGCACCTTTTTTGTGCGGAACCCTAAACAATAGCACAAAGCCAATAAGTTTACAGTTGTACTAGCGTGATCCCAAACCAATTATGTTAGTTGGGGGGGTAAAAATAACAATAAAGTAATATAATTTAGGAGCAGCGGTGGGTGAAGTTACCTATTTGTATCAGGGGGTTCTAATTTAATGAAGGATTGGGATTCGTTTCCATCATTACTCGATACAAACTCATAACAAAAGTTCTAATAAAATAAATGTAACAAAAGGCAGTATTTTCGTACCGATTGAGAATATTCTTTGCGGGTTTTATTTTTGGAGGATCTAAGGAATTGTCTTGGGAGTTTTCCGGGTGTTCGATAATTAAGAATAGATGTGTGCGTAAAGCTCTCGAATGGAAAATCCGAAGACTAAAATGAGAGGACTACGATGCGCGAAATAGAAATATACAAAACAAGGTTAATACCTTGTTTTGTGCGTACTTCGTTGAGTTTGCTCACCATAAATTAAAAAATATAATGATAGGCTCTCGACATGAGTCGTATTCACCTGTTTAAAGTGAAAAGAATAGGCACAATTCAATCTTCTTGTAAAAGGTAGTGCCATGCTGCATAACAATTATGTAGGTGTATAGGGGCGTCGGTATTCATCGAACGGCTCATGCTGTTCCTTTGCCGCCATATCATCATCACCATTATCAGTTCTTATCGGTCCACTGATAGACATGGGCCTAAATATGAAGATGGTCTTAGTCAGCCATATGGTCATAGCCATTCAGCGCGTCATCATTATTATCAGCCCTTATCGTTCCACTGCTGGACAAATGCCTCTCTTAATGAACGCCAAGACGACCGATCTCCTGCTACTCGGATCCATCCTGGATGGCGCTCGAGTGATGGCGGTACCATCAATCGGATCAGCGACAGGCTGCAGTGGCGCCGGTCTGAATCCTAATCTGCGATCACCAATCCGACTGCTCAGCGCGGCAATTATGAGCATTAACCTCCAATGGACGACAGCAGTAAAATTCAGCGCATAGGAAATATAATTTAATATTTTAAACTGATTTCTTTTATAAACGATAGATTAAATATTGAAAATTTTCTTTGACAAGATAAAATCAGGTAATGAAGATGAGATGTTTTAACACAGATTGGCGTTTACAAAGTGCTTGAGGCATCCTCTATAAAGGTACGGCGTTAATATTGAGACAGTGCTGGCACATCGCGGCTATCATAAACCTGATTGTATGAATCTCATTACGTGGCAGGCGATTGAATTTGTTAGACACGAACAGATAGTACCTACAACGCTTAACGTTGAGTATTTATTAGGTCAAAAAATAGTATATTGAAAACGATTAATAATTCATCTACGTGTTTCTAAATATTTTTTTTTATTCGATCAATATATTTAATGAGTGTAAAGTAAAAATACAAGCAAACAGGATATTTGGCATTATTAGAATTTAATTCAGTATACGAGTTTACAATATCTCAAGCGGTTATTTGCGTAAAACGTAATAGTATTTAGTAACGAATTAGAAAAACTACGCCATGTTATGTCTATAACATAAAAATATAAGTTTTTCTCACAGCAGTGCATCGTGGTTGCACCAACATAAATCTTTTTATTTCGGACCTGAATTTATGATGTGAAAGCGAAGAATAGCCCAATACAACTTCATCGGATTGCTATGAGTGCTCGTCTGCCTCGACCCGCCTCTCTCCCGCGGATGGGAGAGATGCATCCCGATATGAGAGTGTTTGTAACAGCTAATTTATTATTACCATGGCCAGAGGGACTGAGAAACTGACGTCGGGTATATAGCATATATCCCTTGGACTTCCTGAAAAATTCATAATACAGACCTTGGCATATGTCTGTAATGTGGTCGAGTAGGTCAATAAATTTATAGCAGTATTACTATACATTGATGTCAATTTTAAATCATTGTACATTAGGTAAATAATATTATTAATTCGAATAAGTGAATTATCGATTTGTATGTCCGTTTTTGTGTTCAACCCTAATCCCACGCAGGTGCTATGTCCTTTGAATTTACGTTTGTGTACCCTCGTGAACACCAGGACGACAACAACACAGTCGCGTACGGGTATTAATCGTAAAATTTCCTTTTACAATGTCATTAGGGAAATTGGCATCGTTAATAAAGGCCGCCTTTAACTGCTTTGCTATCAACGAATTTAAATCGGTAATCCCGCGGTTTGTTTTATGGCAGTGATACCACACAATTTATATCGATAATCGTAAAGCTCATTAAATACTTTCAATCGATTCTGTGTTGGCGATTCATTATGGACACACGAGGGCGATAAAACAAAGAGGATAATACTTTTTAACTTTTTTTAAATAATTTCATTGCAGCCTTGTTTCAATTTATAGATGTTTAAATTATTTTATATAAGATTTTTACTAAATTGTTTTAGTAATGCCATGCTGGAATGCCAAATTGCCGCCGGCACGGGCTATCGACGTAAAGTTGCGTTTCGTGCGGAAGGAGATCATAAGAATTATGTGGGCATCTATGAGCATCTATGCACATGCTCGGACTGCTTATTTGCATTATATTATAAAAAGGCAAATAAGCAGTAACGCACAGCCATCGCTGCGTACACATATCGTAAGAGAGTATAGCCAGTCCGTCACGGATTAATTGAATCTCAGTTAACTCTTGAAACACGGCCAAAAACTGAGCGAGCACCGCAAGCGCTTATGCCTTTTATATGTATTCGTATACTGAAGTCGTTGGGACACCCAGATCAGTAAAACATCCGCCATTATTCTATCCAGCATTAGTAAGGGTCAGTTTCTCCGTTTACCATAGGCTAGGCGATACATAGCTCCAGCTATCACTTAAATACTTCTGTAAACTTTTTCGAAGGACACAGCATTGATTTTAAACGTTAGCTAAATTTAATATTTACACAACATGACAGAGCGGCAACGTCGCACGTACGTATAGAAATTGATAAATTTTCTGTAGTCATTTAAAAAAGTAATTTATTTAGTAATTATAAATTACTTACATATTTTACATGTCACTTATATATTAAAGAACACAAGATTCGTGAGTGATCGTCGCTCGAAAAGTAAACTGATAACCGTAAACTTGATAATTTCTTCTATTCGGAACCTGTGAAATTGACATCCATAACTTAATACATATGTTGGCAATAGTCTTACCATTAGTATAATTGGAGCGTGCGAAATCAGCCGAATCGAAATATGTAAGTTAGAGAAATTTTAAAATACAAATAACAATATATGTTTACCTTAAGTTTACGTGAATGTTACTCAATAAAATAAAAGTAATTTTACGGATTTTATCGCGGTTTATTTAATTATTTAACTAGCCCGACGAAAAATAAATAAACCACGATAAAATCCGTAGAAGTAGTTTTATTGTAATAAAAATCTATTGTTAATTAATATTTATTAATTAACCATACATTTTTATTACTAAGAAATATAATTTAATTATATTTCTTAGCTCAACGATCGGTTAGATTAGTTGAGTACTAACAAATTACAAGAGCCGATTTCGCAGGTTTCAATTAGTCATGATAAGACTATTGTGAACATAAGTATCAAAATATGAATGTTAGTATCACAGATATGATAAAATGTAACCAAATACTTAAAATAGATATTTTTTAAAGAATAGGGGGAAAACGAGCAATCGGAGCCTTTTTACGACTATCGTTTTGTGAGTAGCTGGTGGCCCATGAACATCTACATAATCACTGTACCGATGCGTTGCCCTTTTTCTCCCCCCCAATGGGCCACCGGCTACTCACAAACCGCACGAAACGCGACACTGAAGATGTCACTTTACGGTGGTATTATGTGAGCGAGAGGTACCTCCCCGGTCGAGCCGGCAAAATTCCATTGCACAGGGGGATGTGTCATGCACTATACATGGCACTAACTCCTCCTATGTAGCATGGCACTACCTCTTCCCAAAATTAAAAAAGAGAGTCGATTTTTATTAAACTTAAGAAAGACGAACAGCTTAAAGACGAAAACCTTAGCTAAGGAATTAGCTATTCCGTCGTTCGTCAGTTTACCACTTCTACTAAGCCTAAAGTAATCTCCAGATCCCACATTGTAGCATAACGATTGAGTGGTAAGTAATCGACATACGACCCGATTCTTTCAAATCGAACTTCAAATTAAGAATCCGGGCTTTTATGAAACGTTCCCATTTCTTTTAATCTCTTTCATGTTTTGGCATAAAGTGTCAATAGTAACACGAACGTCGCGTGGATAGGGTTACAAAAAAAACGAAATAAAGGCGTACAAGTGCCAAAACAAAAGAACGCCGATTCGGTCCGGATCGAATTACGTAAGCCGCGCGGACTGCATTCGAACAGAACGAATGTACTTATTGATTGAACTTGTGGTGGTTTTATGCGTATCCGTAGTGGCAAAATAATGAATTCAAAAATATGGACTGCATGCTTAAGTTATGTTGACGTTTTAGATATTTTTCTGTTCTTAATTGTTATACACGTCTACGGCTGGAGCATGTGCTTTGTGTAGTATCGTCTAATAATCACTGTGACAAAATCATGTTACGCATTTAAAGCATAGCTTCGTGTGAAGTGAATAAAAAACAGTAGTGTATTTTCTTTGCTTCAGCTTAATAATGAAGTTATTTTTTTTGCCTGTATATATAATTCAATTTTTGCGCTTGACAATTTATACACCGTATAAAGTAGGAGCACAATGAAAATATATTTCACTTTTACGCCAGATCACTTATTTTACATTAGTCATGTGACATAAAATTGACTAAAATGACTCGTCTTATATCTGTACCGTAACCATTCTAATATTGTGACAATAATTAGTCATGTGACATAAAACTGACTAGTCTTATATCTGTACCGTTACCATTCTAATATTGTGACAATAATTATTTATCTAAGGTTGAGTAGTCATATTTTATAGAATGGGGTGGGGGGCAAACGAGAAATCGCAGTCTTTTTCCACTACCGCCACGCCGATGCGTTGCACATACTCACGTCCCCCAACGGGCCATCGACTGCTCACAAACCGCACGGAACGCAGCAACGTGGTGTCACGTTACGGTTCGTCTCATCTCCTCGTCCTCATGTCCTTACTGATGATGGATGACTTGAAACCGCCAGTGGAACCGCCGCTTGTGGAAATAGTATAAACAGTATATTTCTAAGTTATAATTACAGTTAATTGCATACATTATCATTATCGTCATCATTATTATCATCATCTGCCGCACGACATCCCCCGCTGGACACATACTTCCCATAGGTCTCTGTGGCGCTTTACGGGGGGACGTCAAGCGGCTCTCCGCCACCGCAATTAACATAGTTGACTAAAACTATACTTGCATAATTAAATGTGTAAAATTTGTAATGCCAAGTGTGCTCAATAACTACAAACGTATGGAAACGACGTTAGAAATCTACAAAGCCTTTGCAATATGAACGTCAAAATAAAGTTCACAAATGCATTTTTAATTTTATAAAAGAACGTTGGCGGTATCTGTTTAAAACAGAATAAAATTAACATTGCAAATGCCGGCCAGGCGTCGTGTGAACTGGAAGTACGTTGTTCATTTTAAGTAAGATCTTTTGTAAGATTTTCTATTCGATAATTTCTTCATTTTGATTAAATATTACATAGAATTTTATGTGAAATAAAGTTTCTACCATTGTTTTAAGGATATTAATTAAATCAATGTAATACGTTTTATGTAATCTAGTCTTGTTTGAGTATTAACTCAATAAATGCATAGCGATTAAGCCAAAGAAAAATTCAAAGCGTATTATACTCTCTACTACATTATTTTATATAATAAGGAGACGAATGAGCGGTCGGATCTTTTTGACGACTAACATAATTGTTATGCAGGTGCAATGCCCTCTTTTCCTACTTTCCTCCATTGGGCCATCGGCTACTCACAAACCGCACGAAACGCGACCACTGTCACTTTTCGCCGCCGCCATCGCTACGAAGTAGCTGACGCGGGTCCTCTGAGTTTTGTTTGTCATTTTCGATGCAATGAAAAGAAAAATATTGCATTAGGGGAAAACCGGACCCTTTTGTTGACTACCGACGCCCATGGACACTCGTATGATTGTTACACAGATGCGCTGCCCTTCTATCGTCCTCCTCATGGGGCCACCTGCTACTCACAAACCGCATGAAACGCAACAGCGACGCCTTCACTGTACGCCAGTATCAAGTGAGCGGGGGGTATGACCCCGTCGTGGTCGTGCCAGTCCAATGGCCCGGCACAGGAGGCTGTAGTGTCAAGCACTATGTGTGGCACTAATACCTCCTGTGCAGCATGGCTCCACCTCTTCCTATTATTTTGTGTATTCCTTGCATCATTTTTTTACGGGCTCGGCCTACTTTTTCCATCACTGATATTCACGTGTCATCAGGATCGACAGCAGCGACCACTACAATCCCGCTGTTATCGTCACAGGAAGCTCGAGGGAAAGTTAAAAACTATTTTGGGATCCGCAACATAATTCCAATTTCTTGAATCAACTATAACAAAACAATCATCAGCGGAGACGGTATAAGATAGCAAATAAGTTATATGTAGCCAAGGAAAGTGAGAGAAGCCAGTTGATACCCAGATGTTATGCACCACGGAGATATAAAAAAAACTCGTTTTACGACTGAATAATTTACATCGTTATTAATATTGTTAATAACATAAGGTATTATTATTAATATAATAAAATAACGTAAATACATCCTATAAAGTTCCATTTATTATGAAATGATGATGACAACTATAGAAGATATTGTACTTATCTACGAAGAATTTAAAACAGCACAACAGCCTCTAATCACTATGACGCGTAAGATGCTATCTCTCAAAGTATTGACGTACTCAACATAAAGGGATAGCAGTGAGAGTAAGTAACTTGTTTGGCTTCGGCGAACATTGCCACAAAGGCTGAAATTTTACAGACGAAAAGAATTTTGATGCCTTTTAGTAACAATGCTTGGAGCAGAGCCGGGCCAGCCAGATGAGTGTTTTACGAGCGGGACTTGCGAGTCTGCATCATCTACAATAGTTTCAAAGTGAAAAATAATACAGATGTATATTAGATGTAAAATAGATCTAATCTAAATAGATCCTAGGATTTCATAGAAGTAGATTACTTTTCTAAATATCGTTTACATAAAAAAAAGTGTCAAAGAGAATCACTGATCAATTCGTATTAAATTGGACAACCTTATCGCTACTTCCATCTTTGGACTAGATAAGGTGGTCTGTAATAATTCTACATCCAAAAAATTTACACAAAAACCTCTAATCAAGAGCCTTTCACTTTCCTCCTGAGATAAACCATTAATAAATGTTGCACATCTTCAAGTTTATTGCATTGCAGTTAAATGTAGTAATTTTTTTAATAAAGGTAGTAAAGAAGTACGTTAGGATATAAAATTTTAACCATGGACAAGCTTAACTCAATTTAGCTTAATTCATGTTGCTCCAATTCGAGTTTATTGGAACTCGAATTGGAGCAACATGAATTAGTGAATTAAGCTTGTGTTTAGTACGACTAAGTACCATGTAAGTGTATCTTAAGATTGCGCAAATGTTACTCACTACAATAAAATTAAAAAATTAGCCAAGTGACGCGATAGGGTCGGAAAATATTTTGAGGGTTCCGTATCTAAAATGTTAAAACGATATCCTATTACTAAGACTCCACTGTATGTCTGTCTGTCACCAGCTTGTCTATACAGTTGAAATTGTCACAGATGATGTGTTTCAGTTTCCACTGCAACAATAAAGACTATAAACATAATAAAAACAAATATTTAAGTCAGGCTCCCTTAGTATAAACGTGATTTTTGACGATTATTATTGATCGTGTTTCGTGCACGGGTTTCACTCGCACTTGGCCGGTTTTTACTTTTTGGGTTTCATCTCTGTGTTTTTGAATGAATCAAATTTTGAATCATTCAAAAAAAAACGCACTTGGAATGATTATTTCCATAGCTAAAAAGGAATAAGTATCATGCGATTTTTTCCAAAACATACTTAAAATAATGCGGGGACTTCGATCAAGCGGAGAAATTTAATTTTCCTAAAAAAAAAAAAAAAACATGTTTAATTTTACATTATCTAATTAACTTATTCGCAAATTATAAACCAAAAAATTGTAACTGATTCCAATTTAAATTAAAAGCACTTTTATGAGTGTATTAAAATTTTCCAAATACAAATAATACTAATTAATTCGAAATAATTTTTCAACATAATCCGAATGTGTATTAAAAACGCCGAAGGCTCCGCCGTCCAATAGTTCAATAATTTTAATTGTGTTACCAATCAACGGCTCAACGTACGAACCCAATAATTATTTTATTCAATAACATTTTACCTAAAAAAATATATCAAAAAAAAAATGTTAGGTGTGGACGGATCATCGCATTTATCTAAATATAAACATATTTTTCAGATGAAATGTTTTTATAGATACTGCAGTATGTGTAATATGTATTTATAATCGTTTTAGTCCATTATATAGGTACCATAAAGCTTCTGAAACGTCGGGTTAGTTAAATAATTTAATAAACCGCGATAAAATCCGCAAAAGTAGTTTTATTGTAATGAGTAACATTCGCGTAAATTTAAGGCATCAGTGTGTATTATGAGGTTTAAATACCAACGGTCAAAAATTCTACTAGAATAATGACTTAACTAATAAATACCTTAAGTTTACGCGAATGTAAGCCACGAAATAGCATTGTGGTTTAGTTAATATTATGCATAAATATTCTATGTCATCTCAAAATTATACGAGTGAAACCAACTAAATGACGTCATTTTATTTATTGTGAGGGAAAAAAGAAATGAATATAGTTTATGTAAATATATAACACGTTATATGAATAAAAATGATTATTATTTGAAGTTTGTAGATGATATAACGAGCCGACATGTTCGCATGGACAACACATCGCATATTAAACAAGGATGCGTCCACAAAAAACATAAGAATGACAAACAAATTATGAATGAAACGGACCAAGAGAGAATCATACTCGCCTATGAAGGGTACCGTGGCAGGAAAGATAAAATCCCAACCAAACAAATCAAATAACTTTCTCAGAAAAAATATATATCAATTAGAAAGACATATCCAATGGCACACGGTTATTCCTTAATAGTTCTCTTGAACAAAAATCGCCTCTCAGTTACATGTACATGTATGGAAGCCACGGAACCCTAAAAATCGAATGCATGAACATCTACACTTATTTTAATGTATCCTGTTTCACTGTTACATCTTGTAATCAAGCTAATTCGAACCATGTGCCGCCATTCTATAATCTATTAAGCGCTTTAGGCTATAGTGCGTGCCAAAAATGTTCTCGAAAGACGTAACCTGCTCTTATAAAATTCAGATAAATTATGTCACAAATAATCTAAAACCAAAACGAAGCATGTGTAAGTTTCTGATTACAGAAACCGCCAACGTGTGTGTACACACCTTTATTCAAACTTTGATCGGATGAAAGTTGAAGCGCAGGACGAACAAATATTCGTTTTTATATTGACAAGGAGTAAGCCCCAACAGATTTCCAGTTGGACGTACATCAGGGACCATTCAGAGATTTCTTCAATTAGAAAACAAAGGAAAAATGGCTCCTTTTCACGTGATTTACCAAAAAGAGGTTATGTTTTCGAGTGTTGTAGTTGAATTTGTTAACCAAAATTATTAGATTATTCATCATCATATATGGTCATAATTAATATTTACAGAGTTGACAGTAGGTGTTGACAGTAGGTGTTGACAGTAGGTGTGTTTTGAAAATTTTTGTATGATTTTATTGTGAAGTAATTAAAATCACGATGACAAACTGGAGGGCGTTTAAAAAACATTTTTTTCAATTGTCCACCATTTTTCAAGACATCAAAATTCGTTTTATGTCCTAAAATTCACATCGCATTGTCTTGTACCATAATTAAATTCTATAGGGCACAGTATCTATTGTTGACTTGAATTAAATTCTATAGAGTAAAGTATCCATTCGCGTAAACTTAAGTCATCAATATGTGAACCAATACAGTATCGGTGACGAATACAATGGGTTAGACTGACAACATAATCCATTAGATTAGCAGTATAGGTCACAAGTCTACGAGGTTAAGATTGTTTTACTAAACTAGCTCCGACCATATTAGTTTCTTACGTGCAGTGATTTGCAAAATTCACAGAAGCATGAACTTGACTGTGATAAAATGGTCTGATCAGTTGCAAATACCTGAACGTTTGATTTTCAAAAGCGGTTTGACGAAGGTAAGCTTCCTACTAGTGTCCTTAACCCTTTGTCTCGCGGGAACACAATGGACAATGCTACCAAGATACGATATGGGACGCCCTTCTTCTTGCGAATACGTGACCAAATTTCGTACAAAATGCTTTGTGGTAGGAATGTCTAAAATAAGTTATGTCATCCCCCCGAGGGTTGTGGAGCGTCCACAATAATTACGTGGCATGAGATCGAATTAGAAAGGTATGTGTTTTATCGCGTTTGATATTGCTAGTGCTGTATGATTGTGCAAAAAAGTGAACACTATATTGTTCAAGCCTATTTTGCATAATCAATCAATACAAAAGGCATGGATAAAGTCGCGTGATTTTTTTATCTATCAAGGTAATACGTAAGTGTCTATAGCCTAATATTATACCAAGTAATGTGTATTACCTACTGGTATATATAATATGTACTAATTTTAGTATTTTACGATATAGAAATTATTTGGTAATCTTCTTGCTTTTAAGATAGGAATTATAAAATAACTAACAATGGAAGATGATCATTCTTAACATTTGCCATTAATCTTTTTCATCTAGAAAATTGTAAGAAAAATCTCGAACAATATGTGGTTTGAAAGTTCAAGTGCGATGTGGTCAGCGGTCAAAGAAACTTGTGCTTCAAGTTTTGACTACGCCGGACGCTGTGTGCCGGTTCTTTTCTTTAGTATGTTTTTTTCCACTTTTAGCCGGCTGAATGCGCTCTATCTCTCAAATCTTTGTGCACTTTCCACTACCTCGCATGTCTAAATCCTCGCTCCTCTAATAGATATGTTTATGCTAATATTTTTTAACTGTTACTGGTCTATTCTGATGGCGAATAGATAATTGTGTTTAATTTTAACCAACTTAATTTTAACAAATAGGTGGATGATTTCAATTCTTCTGTATCTTTTCTCAGATGGAAATAAGGTAAACTTTATTAATGTCCTTTAGGGTCTTAGATCGTTACATACTTAATACTTGCTAAGTTAGGACGTTAAAACTTCAGTGCCTCAGGCTCATTGTCGATAGTATCGCAGTTAAAATGTTTGATTGTTCTGAAATTGAAATCTCCGGGTATTTTTAAATTGCCTTCAATTAAAGTCTTAATAAACGTTGCGAGAAAAAGAAGAAGATTTTTAAGTAACTATTAATTGAAAATTAAATGTCTCAGACTACGTTTTGACTGCTCTATGCTGAAGGGAGTGTCCAGTGCAGCTTCATCGGAAAGACACGTCGGGTTACGTTCTAGGTGAGAATGTTGTCGATAGGAGGCAGACCCCTCCTTTACCGCAGATGGGAAGAGTGCATCCCGTAATTACTCAAGATTAGCTAATGTAAATATTATTATTATCTTAGCTGAGGAGACCGTGTCCCCTCGCCCCCCTCAATAACGAGGGCGGAGGCCCTCAGCTAAAGCTGGCCTTACATTATTGAGGGGCTAGAGGAGCTAGTTGTGGTATCATGACCGGGGGAACCATCCCCCTTCCACTATGGTAAGACTCGCAAAAGACTTCGGTATTCGCACTAGTAAAAGGACACAGACGCAATTCCTCAAAATCTTAATATTTATTGTTGTAGTTACTAAGAACTGAAGTCTAAATACTTGATTAAATACTAAGGGAATTATTAATGCCTCATCTAAGTATCAACAATTGAAATTGTCACTTCCTTCACTATCTGTGAAATTAAGTACGTCCAATAAAGACCGTAAATTGTTTTATTATGAAATACTAGCCACTAGATTACTGCATCTTGTTCAACTGAAAGAATTCAAAGGATAATGCATTTAGTATGTTACAACTTCACTGTAGCATTCCTCAGTATAAACTCATTAAAAAGGACTCTTCAGTATCAACGTGGTATGACTTGTTTTATACAACTCGGTGACTCAAAGAATCATTCTAAACTTTTAACATTTCAACACAAATGCGACTGTCATTAAAAGCCTCTGTAATTAGCTGTATAGCCTTAGTTACCCTCTAGTTGAATTCATAAAAGGCTTGCGTGAAATGAGCGCGGTAATAAAATCCCAACAGGCCAGCAAAAGTGCTTTTAAAAGTGGAATTTCATAAGAAATTCTTAAAAAATGAACCTATTAGAGTGCATGCGATGTGTGCAGCTGGCGCCAAAATATAGCATAATATGATGTCCCTAATCTCCTTCACGGTTGGGTGGACGGATGTCGATAACAATAACCGACTTAATATGCCCGATAATCGGTTTTTGCTATTCGGAAACTTCGGTGATTGACACTTTTGATGACATCTGATGATTTGAATCGCACGGACGATTTTCGAGAACATTTTTCTATTATATTTTAAGTGTGGGGTAGATATTTTGGTTATGGCAAATCCTCGGCGGAAAATGTATTAGAAGTGCTGATTTGAAAATATTTTTCGAGGGTGATTCAGTACAATTGGTACATGTATTAAAAATTCACTCATAGCACCACCTCCGAAATTGGCTGGCATATTTATAGCTATATAATTTATTATGTATTTATTACGTACACGTTTTATGTTATTTTGTTACTTAAAATGTAATACACAATACGGTTTTGTCAAATATCCTATCGGGGAAATTATCTTTTATGTGGATACCTCAGAGAAATTATGTGTATCCTACGTTTTAAGAAACTGTTAAAGAGACAACAAGTTATCTTACTGATATTATACATTGGAAACTTTGTATGTATGTCTGTTATTCATTCATGCCAGAATCACTGAAAGGATTTTTATGAAATTTGGCAATGTTTTAGACTATGTAGCAAAATCATACATAGGCTGCAGAAACACTAGCTCTTGCAAGTGCAAAGTGGCAACAGCTAGTACGAAATATAAGAGAATTGCATGTAATTAATATGTACGAGAAATTTGACTAACTAACTAAATGTGGCGATAGTGGACTTTCATTTAGTGTGAGCAGGCCTAATGATTCAAGTTTCCACATTATTTAAGCCCTCAGCAAACTGTTAATACCGTAGTTTAATGGAGTACGTAAATGCATTAATAATGTGGCTCAGGTTAGCAAACTAAAAGTAATTGTTGAATAATTTAACAAGCAACATTCGCAGTTTTAGTATGATTTTTGTGGTCTTCAAGATGAAAGTTTGCTTAAATGATCTTTGGCTTTCAATAGTATTTTTTATATAATTTATCATTACATAAGTATGCATTTAGTACTTGGAAAAATATATATTGGATAGATTTTACGCAGGTGAAATCGCAAGGCAGGCAGGGCCTGCACCATCATACATTTATCATTTTTTTACTATAATCATTCGATACTTCATTAGCCAACTTGAATATCTTAAGTCTTTTATTGGAAAATAGAAAAAGTATACATACAATAGAAATTTTAGGTTGCCAACTCGAAGAAATTTAGTTCATCTAAAATTAGATCTATCCGGACGTAGACAACCACAAAATTTGCTCTATGAATGCAACAACTGTATTAAAATCTCCCGACGTCATCGGGGAGGGAAATAAAACAAAAGAATTGTTTTGTCTCGCTTCATCTATTTGAACCCATATATCTTTCTCGCTTCACGTACCCTTGAAAAAGCAGCTCATGTATATGTGAGCTTTGGAAACACGCACGCACACAATGAATATTTGTGAATATTTTCTGTATTATCATGAATCGTGATTCATAGAGACTTCCAAGGGAAGCGACCTTTAAATTCTTGAGAGTAACATATATTATGCTTGCTAAAAACCACAATGTTTCATGGGTAGCTTAATCATACCAGCACATGTTATAAATGTTATTGGCTGAAAATAATTATATAAAATCATTGTGGCCTCTTTTTCTTCTCTTTAATTTGAAATGTTATAATTTCAAATATATATATACATATATATATTTCAACTGGTAACGTTTATAACATGACATGTTGTGATTAATATATAGCAGATTCAAAGTTTCAGAGTGCCGGATCTACTGACGGCAGTGGATTATGCGTTCGGAATTTAAACGAATGATCAACTTAATTGTCAAATTAAAAACTAAATTTAGAATACCACACTTTTGAGATTCGAACGTGATGCATCTTCAAATAAAAACTAAATTTATCATGTTGACTTACCTCGTTTATGCCTCACATGATACTTGTTCTTAGTCACTGGTCCACAACACGGCTGTTCGTAATAAAAATTATAAGAACTATCCACTTCTGACGGCTTTTGTACGACTTGAGAGTTCACTTGCCATTCGATGCTGATTAGAATGAAAAGGGAACAACGGAATAGAACTGAGACGGTCATAGTCCGAAACATCGTTTCACACATCTCCACTAAACACTGAACACTGAACAAAAGTTATTCTAAAATTTCATTGTCGCCTGCAATAGAAAAAAACGAATTAAATAAAACTCAAATATCGATAAACTCCGGCATGGTGCTTTAATGTTTTATTTCAATAATCCAAAAAATATGCTTAGAAAAATGGGTATGATTTAGCTTCCGAATTGTAGGCCTAAATTACGAACCTGAATGAGCTAGCGTCGGGAAGTTCCTAACCAAGACCTGAATCTACAAATCCTTTTTATCGTTTTTAAATTCGATGAAAAAATATCTTTACATCACGTTCTGGATATTGATGTTACACGTTTTTTCATAATGAGCAAGATGCTCCAACAACACAGTCTATGCTTTGATGGTCTTTACTCGTCAGTCATTGTTTATTTGTATATTAAATTTTTTATTTGTATGATTGATATAGGAATCAAAAAATGATTACTATTTATTAACACTATATGGAGCTATATGGTAATAGGGATTAAATCTCAATTAGAAATTTAACAACACTATTGCTTGTTATTTGATACGTAAAGTTGCCTTAATTTTTCAGTTGTTTCTCTCACTATCTTGTCCTACTAACAATAACAGGAACAATAAAAAATAATTAGCGAACACGGTGTAACGGGTTGGAATTAGGTAATACTCGTACTATTATTTTTAATTCCTCTGAAAAAGTAATCCTTACGTACAATGGATTTATTGAAGCATACAGCTAATGTATGTCAATGAGTAGAAATGAATAATACCTATGACGTCATATTAATCATCATCGTAGTTGTTGTACTCGTGTGTCACAAAGCTTGTTCCAATTAAAAGCTTTAATTAAGCAGTAAAGAAGAAATCTCTACATTTACTTAAAAATGGACTTCTTTCACATAATAACCAAGATTAGTCAAATACTCACAATATACACACAGCAATGATATCAATAAGACATAAGACGGATTATTCACTCACTAGACGTAAGTAAACTAAAAATATTTAATTGTAATGGTAATCTGCAAAATCCAGGATTTAATTAAGCCATTCGATTATTTTCAGATGTTCAACTTATTACAAATAAAGTATAACATACTACCAAAAAACACGCGATGTAGTCAAAAGTTTTATTCAGAAACGACATTTGAAACGAGCGAAAAAAGAAAACGAAAAAAAAAATACGCTCATCGCACAATAACCGAGACAATTTGGTAGCGAGCTTACATTAAAAAGTTATGTTGTGGGGCTGGCTAACGGTCGCAAAGACCATTACGATCGCTGATGACATTAAACACACCTCGTGAAATGGAAACCGCATAGTATGGGATATTAACCCTTAAGCAACCAAACACTATAAATGAATTATGTGTTGTTTACAGAACATATCTATGTCGTATATACGTTTCAATGCAAATAAAAATTCCTTTCAAATATAATTGTACATTTATTTTATGACTTTCAATGAAGCTGGAATTACTTTGGTTAAATTTTTGACTACATATCACCAGTAGAGAGAAGCCAGAGAGAATTCGACGGTCTTGACGTTATTTAATAAAAAGTATTTTATTAAAAAAAATAAAGTTAGTTACACTTATGTAAAAGTTCTTAACGAAGATAATTATCATAAGTACGATCTAACTGATCTAGGCATCAATGATTCATTCAATCAAATATCGATGAAATGTTAACAATGGTATATTATGTTTATTTAAGTAAACGAATGATTATGATGATATGATGAGTCTTATCTTATCCATTAAACGAATCATAAATCACTAATCATTTAGCGCAACTTAATTTGAAAGAGATCTTTATCGAGGGTACCACTGAATAAATAAATGTCTTCTGGTAAATTTAACTCGGATCCTTAGGCCCTTCGTCATGTGACCGATATCTTCAGTGAATGCGGTCAGGGCGGCCACTGAAAGAGTCCTGAGATGAATGAAATAGATAAGCCTCAAAAAAGGGATGAAAGGGGTTGAGTAGTTATCTATATACGACCGCTTTTAGGTGCAAAGTAATAAACATAATTCGGCGTAATCAGTTTTGTGGCGATTATATTTTAAATTCATATTTGGGCCACTAGTGGCACTTGGACCTTGAAAACTCCGTAGACGTCTTGGATTTTGAAAAATTTTATATGTAATGCATGATATTTTTTTATTTAGATTTTCAGATTTCATCCACCAATATTTTCTGAACAAAATTCTTTTCTTGACCGTGAATGCCACATGGAGTTGCACCTGTAGTTATATTCTTTTATGTTATAAATTATTCAGATTGCAAAACGATCGAACCTGCCATAAATATTGTAACAAAGAAATTTTTCTTTCTAAATGCTAATAATATTTGTTACTTTTACAGGTTGTTAGTTAGTATAATAGAAAAATGTAAAGTAATTAAAAATGTAAAGTAATTGAAAATATTAAAACCTCATTCGAAGTGGGCTCCATTGGCTGCGATACAGTCACTATGGATTCGTATAGGGACTTCAAATTATTATGGCGTTTAGAGGTAGCTGCACTCTCTAAAACTGACCATAAATCATAATCCAGCGGATTAAGATCGTAACTAGACGACGGTCTGTTTTCAGCTCTGATGAAGTCCGCGACGAACGCTTGAACTAAGATTGCGAGGACCGAGTTTTATGACCCGGTGCCGGAACTTGCTGGAAGAACCGTACTTGGTTATTAACGTGGTCTTATTAAGGGGCTTAACTACCTTCACAACGATCGTATCTTGATACACTTGTGTCGATGTTTTTATACCTTTTTCACAAACCTGCTTTGAGCATAAGTACGGTCATGTTGTTTGTTAAAATGTTGCTCAATTATAAAATATTCTAATCCGTAAACAAAGTTTTTCTGTGACCTCCCTTTACGTACCGCTTCAGTAGTTATTTCAATTTTACCACCTTATTTATACTTAATTTATCAGCTAAGGCATGACCAGTGCGTCTTTTATGAGCCGCCAGTTCTAAGCCATCTCTTAAGATATGCGACATGGTTCTAGGTGCTATCTTCACTTCCTGAGATACATTATTTTGCTTTTGGACAGGATTTCTTCGAAATCTTTCCCTACCTTTACCGTGAGAACAGTACGTGAACGGTCAAAAACAGAGCAAGTCTCATTGTACCTATCAATAGCCCGGTACATAAACATTTGACTGATACTAAGTGTATGGAGAGTTTCAAAAGTTCCTTTTGGCTCCATACTTACTTTGTGTAATGTACTCACAGCGATTCCCTTTACTTTATCATCCCACTCCATTCTAATATCGCAAAATATTGTGCAATGCATTGGCGCCAACATGAGAGAATACAATGAATAATGTATAAAATGATAGATTCCACATTCAAATGAAATATTTTTTATTTTCAATTGTAACAGTATTTATGGCTAGTACTAAGTAGTGTTCATCTATTATTTTATGTTAATTTATAAAGATGTCAAGCCGGTAGTTTATTAATAATGCTATGCTTGTTGAGAAGCTTTGCCAATATCTTTTGTGATTGTAATAATATAAAATTGATCCCGCATTCATACAAAGGGCCAAAAATTGCAAAAATGATAAATGACTACCGGTTTATCATTTCAATATATTTATTGACACGTGAAGTTTGAAACCAATATTTAAACTCCCCTTGTTTTGTTTGTACAATGCTGTCTTTATTGCGGTGTAGCTAGTGTAAATTTAACCATTGAAATAGTGTGGGACTTTCAATCAATGTGAATGTGAGTGCATCATTTCGTTAAAATGCTAGTATATAAAGGAATTATCGTATTATTTCATATATTTGCTCTTTTACAATGCGAATTATTATTTATCTTATTTATATTATTTATTATATATAATATTAATTATCTCTGTTCCATTCTATTTCTACAAGCTTGAGTAAATAAATAAAACTAATCATTTAAGTTTCGGATAAGGTAATATTTGATGAAAACTTCTGTAATTTATTGGTTTTTTCTAATCCACATTTACGTTCAAAATAGAATCCTGCATGTAATATTCCTCCCCAGAGGTAGACCACGAGAGAGTTTAGTTTAGGGCTTTGTAGCCTGTACTAGAATGTAATGAAATACACACAAATACACACACTGCAATGGGGTAGGCAGAAAAATAGAAATTTTTACTGCTCTAGGCTGACGGAAGTGTGCAGTGTAGTATTTGAACTACTATAGTTCAAGTCTTATGGTGGCGGTGGGGCTTACCAGCCAGGTAAAGCCAATTGAACCGAGGGAGATGCTCTTTGTAACCCTCTTATAAGGGGCGCGTTTCCGTAAGGACAGGAGGAGTTGGTTCTTGCACCCCTCTTATAAGAAGAGGGACAACAGAGTAATAGGGGGAGGCATTTTTGTGCACGGGGCAAGGGGCGAGGATGGACACCTCACCCCATAGCACCGTCCCAAAGTTAGCGAGGTTGTCCTGTGGTTCGGGACAATCCTGGTGTGGAGAAGGCGTCGCTCCCTTATTGGGTGGGTGGCAGTTTTTGTGGGTATTCGGCACCATAATGTGCCGCGAGCCCCACACACTGCTGGACCCCACCCAAGGCCGGCGAAGGCGCGTAAATTCGTGTCCCCGCGTCAAAGAAATTAACCGGTGCTGCTTGATTATAACACACGATGGGCGTCGGTTTAGGTGAGATTGTGATCGATGGGGAGAATGACCCGCGGTCCTTTTCCGCAGATGGGAAGACTATATATATACGCGATAATTTAAGATAAGCTAATTTAACTATTACATCTTGCAAACTGAGCATCAGAAATGACTGGATACACAATTTCTTGGAAGGGACTGCGGGCTACTGTTCTTTGGGAGCAAAATCATCCGGACCGCTAAAAAAGTCGACTATTTCTGTGCCATTTGTCACTATCCAGACACAACTCTCTACTTCCTGGTTCATTCAAATTCATACATCCCGTTTATGATAATCTTATTATGGTTGACGATTTATGTGTAAATACTTTACTTTGCCGCTGATATATCAAACCCTTCTGGTACATGTGCAATTTTCTCTGGCTCGTGAACATATTGTAAACATGTTCAATAACAGCCATTAGGTCCTAGGTCCAGGATCGAATAAAAGTTTTATTAGGATTTTTCAATTTCTAATAACAGTCAGGAGATGACGGTGTTACACACCCGTGTCTCGGAGAGTACGCTAAGTCGTCGGTACTGCGCCTGGTCTTTTACTACAGAGAAAGTAACCTTGGCCGAAATTCGACTCCGATGGCATTGTAATTAATTATTTGGCATACCATTTTCGGAAGAGGTAGTGCCATGCATAATGATGACAATGTGCAACGTAATTGGGCCGGCACGACCTGGGAGGCACCTCCCGCTCACATAATACAACCTAAAAGTGAGGCGTTTCGTGCGGTTTGTGGGTAGCGGTGGTGGATGTTCATGGGCGTCGGTTGTCGTTAAAAAAGGCTTCGAGTGCTCTTTTCCCCCCCCCCCCCATTCTATAGAGAACCTAAATTCTACAAGAGTTCTGACCTGAGGTTCGGTACTTACTGTCATTTTTTGTTGATACAAAAAATAATTTTGAATTTATATTAACAATAAAAAAATTATTTTGAGTTAATTTCTGAAAGTAACTCATGACAATTTCAATAATAGTCCCTAAATATACTGATAATGATCTTGAAACTAAAGCTCTAGCCTCAATTAAGACCGTAATACAATCATATCGTTTCGTATCAGTCGAGAGCAAAACGTTCTCGGAAACGGCCGCCACAAAAAACACATGACGATGTCCAGTTTCAAGTGTTGGAACCGGTTCTCGAAATGATGTCTTCATTATACATTCCCCACAGGGACGAGAGCTGTATTCATATGGTAATCTACCCATACATCAATTAGTGTTGTTCCATGTGACGATAGTGTAACTTTTCGGTCAACACGATTCTAACAAAGTTTAGGTTACGAACTTATTACTTCTAAGCCAATTATCATGTGTATGACTTATAAAATAAATGTGATAGAAAAAAATTGATTCTTTATAAATAAGGGTTTGTGTACTTATTTATGTACACGCAATAAAGTCACACTTCTTTGACGTAACAAGATAAAAATATTACAATAAAACATTTTTTATGGATTTTATCGGGGTTTATTTAACTATTTAACTAGCCCGACGTTTCAAAAGCTTTACAGCAACCGTGGTCATGGTTGGACAGTCCACCCAATAATGAGTAACATTCACGTGAACCTAAGACATCAATAAGATAAAAATGTAACATTCGTCTTTTCTACAATTATAGAATAAGACACTAGCAATAAAAAAGGTATTTAATATATTGAAGTTTTACTATAACGCATTGATTACTAGAACGTTGTATAAATGTTGTGTATAAGTAATTTCAGGGCGTCGGTTCTTAGTGACGGTGTGCGCACGCATCGTTAAAATTTACTCTTATAATTCTTATATTATTATGCGCATAATGCGCCAAAAGAAGTATAACTTCAAAATTGCACAAACTTCTATACAACGTAGCCATAGCTTCAACACTTCCCTGGTTGTGCTGGCTTGATTATACAGCAGTAATGACCTCATAAATAATCTTCCTAACATAATATACTAGCCTGAAGTTTCGCTTTAAAAAAAATGATAGCACAAAAAATGTATTCCGTTACACCGATTTCGACACCATATCTGTCAATCTCACTTAGTTTCAACCGTTACACGGGCCCCGCTCATTGTGGGAGAGTCTTAAGAAATTTCATCTGAGACCCCATTGAAATGGCCCTCTAATTGTGCGAAGGTGTTCCTAATGAATGGTAGAAGGGTATGGGGATAATAAAATTTCGCGATAAAACCTACCGTGCCGGTAACACAATACTCCATGTTTCCTCGGCAGCACGTATCCATATCAGGCCATTAAAACGAATAAAAATATCTGTAGACGCATCTCGGGTTAGTAAATTATACTCGGGCTGTAATTAATGGAGTTAAAATGATAAGTAATGTTGTTGGCGCGTACATTTAGCATTGTACCTTGTTCGGACAAATAGTTTGATTTCTTTGTGTTATCGTTTATGCGGATCATTCTAGAATGTGCATGCAAATTTAAATCTTATATGTCTGGACCAGATATAATTTACGAGTATTGCGATGAAGGTTTTATGTTTACTGTTAATCGTTATGCTTAGAATATGTAAATTGATTTCGATCGATCATATTTTAACGATATATACATTTTTTTTATTTCAATGGTTTATTTGTTTGATACCGGTATTAAAGAAAGTTATAATTTTTTTTTTCATTTTCAACCAATCAATGTAAAAATTGATTAACGTATTTGGGCTTTTGACCAAAAATATAACAAGGAAATTTTTGTTAGTTTCTTAACTACTTTTCGAGGAGCAGAGAGCAGGAAGACTATACAATGATATGACGCTTAATCTACTACTAAATAAGGGGTCACCCTGTATATAGATAAAGTGGAAAATTTAAAGTCCTGCTAAGGGAGTTTTGCGTACGGCAACCATTCTATAGATTGTACAAGTATATTGTGCACGAGTGTGTACATACTTGTTATTGTGTAATATTAAAATGTGTAATTCGTGTGTACTTTCTGTTCCTCCATTCTCCTATTGCGATCCAATTCGGTCACGGCCGAAGATATGTTAGGGACAGGACTGACAGCTTAGCGTGGTCTTTGAGGCACGAGTTGGTACACCGCAACGTCCCTGAGTCCGGTCTGTTATTAGAAATTACTATAAACAAATAAATATACCAATAACACTTTTTGATCTGACCCGAGGTCGACCTTTGAGTTCATTATCATTATCATTGAACACGCTTGTCACTATACCACAAGACAGTCAAAGCGTCCTATTTAATTCCTATTTAACACTACGTAAAGTAGTCATTTAGTTTCATTTTATACTTATTTTAAGGACTGGTTTCACTAATTTTATTTATAGTCATGATTAGAATATTATTAAAATAAATTACGAGTTTGGGTTTCACAGGTTTCGAATTGACGAGTATGGGGTGTATGTGCATTGGAGCCGAATAGAGCCAGTATGACCGGAGATACATCCTCCCGCTCACATGGGACTGCCGTAAAGTGGCAGCTATGTTTTACGCCTTTCGTCTGTTTTATGAGGAGCTGGTGGCCCTGGAGGGGAGGAGGAAGGTAAAGGTAACTAATCTGCATGGCAAAAATGCGAATATCTTTGCAGCAGTAGTCATTAAAAGACTCCAATTCCTCGTTTGGGGGCAAACGAGTAATACTATAAAAAAGACACTGTCAAATATTAATTTGAAGTATAAGTACATTTTATGTAAGCGAAAATTTTAGTTTTAGAAATTATGGATTGATACTTGAAAATATGCACAATAGTCCACACATCAAGAACCAAAACTACTTTTATAAATAATGATTCAAAATTATTTTCAAATGACGATATTTTAATAATCAATTTCTAAACGGAAAAAAACGACGTTTCCGCTTGGTCAATTTTATATACATGTCTAATTTTTACAATTGAAAGTTGATAGTCATACGGAAAGGAGACAACAAAATCCTCTAGGTGAACACTTAGAGCTATGTATTACCTAGCTAGCCTACACCATAATAGTCGCTACTAAAACCTACCCAAAGTATTATTTAAAATTTCACAAAGTCTATAGTGTAAACCTTCTTGTGCTATTAAATAATGCATTATCTTATGTGAAAGAAATACGACATTAGATATAAATATTAAAATGATATACATATAACTATAATTTCCACTGTGTACATACTGCTAGACTCGTAATAAACGTCCGTTAAAAAGTCGTGACAGAGTTTACAGCTATCGGCTGCAAATGTCAGCTTTTTTCAGCTCGAATGCTCATTCAACTTTGAACTAAAAATACACTAAAACGGTGAAATTTCAAACTGATAGAGTTCGAAAATTGTTAAAAGGTAAACAAACTTATTGGCTGCCCAATATAGATACGATTTGAGACCGGATATTCTCTTTGAATTATTAATACAATTCTGTTACGGCGGAATTGTAAGCTGCTTAGAAGGAACTGAATAAATATGAGGCTGATAGTGGTAGTGGTATTTTAATAAAATAACACAAACCCAAAACGTATCGTTTACATTTGTGCCATAAACAGATAAAGGGAAATTTTGATGAAATATTATATGTTGATGCTGTTCTATCCGGATAAACGAAACTTTGATTTTAAACTTAGCTGCGTAATTTGTTACTACTATTTAGTATATAATTTGTGAAAAATAGCTAATTACCACCAAAATAAATTAGTATAAACTAAAAAAATATTTTTTTAGAGCTGGGGCTTTACTATCAAGAGGAAGTAATTAGCGATCAAATCGTGAAAAAAAAAAACCTCAAAATTTGAAATACCAGACTAGAGTGTAGGCCCACAATTGGATTCCAGTGACATGGCTGTATCTAAGGTCGCCAGCGGCTACCAATAATAACTCAACGAAATAACTCGAACAAACCAAGATCGTGTAATGTAGATGATAATGATCTGTAAGACGATTCCAATTTACCTACATTATTTTTAATTATCATGAGAGTGCCCCCGTTTAAATGAGAATTGAGATCGTCTACAAGAAAAAATAAATAAATATGTGGCAACGATCTCTGTGTGGTCATGTATCTAGTAGTTAGTTCAAATTGGATGTAAGAAACAGAAATCGTAAAGGGAGGGCAAGTTAGTGCGGTTATCAGAGGATTAAAAATATAATTATAAATGTTTGCTAGACTTTGTCCTGCACCTGGTCACATACTCAGAAAATCAGATGGCAGAGATGGGCCACTAAGATTCTGGAGTGGAGCGTTTAGGAAAACTATGTTGCTGTTCTGAATTTATTTAACTTAATCATAGCTAACTAAATGTCAAAGACAAATTATTCTACACCTATTTAAATTTACTGGGGCCTGATAAAATTAGTTTAAATGTATTCGGATATGATTAAATTTGACTATCAAATATATTACGTGATATGAGACGTAAATGTTAAATTGTTAAAGGATTCCTTAAGTTACACGGGTATACCCACCTATTGAAAATTAATACCCATTTCTCTGCTCTTTAAAATTATTGTAACTGCAGTTGGAGTGCTTGTAAGTAATTTAATTTTTTTGGAATGTCTGAATTGCGATTCCTTTGAAATATATATTAAACGCCTGAGGGCTCAGGGGCTGGTGGCTGGAGCCCTAAAAGAGAAACTAATGAGTGTACCACCACCCTAGCTATGGAATCGGGACAATCCAAGGAACGATGGATTGATTCGTCGATTATCTCCTCTAGGTGGAATTCATAACTTGTCTCGAATATAAGAAGAAATAGTGCTCTTTGAGGGAGTCCTATATACTGCAGTGGACGTTTTCCTGGTTGTTGCTGATGATAATGATGATTTATCGAAGAGGAAGCGTCCACCTTATTTACCCAGAGGAAATAATTTATCGTCCTTTAGTTATTAACCCTTAGCTGGTCTGTCCAAAATTCTATTATCAGTAAAAAATGCGACACTGTCTCTGATCACATTAGTCTTAACTGATTAATAAATTAAAAGCAAAATTGTTTTAAAAGAAGGTTTTATTTTTATCGTGCACTATCATCCAGACTAAACGTATTGAAATATAAATTTCAGCTCAATCGATGAAGATATCTACTTCAAAGTTTCCACTCGGTTTCCAAACTTTCATACCAACATACATAATTTACAATTTAAATAAAAGTTTTTAAAATAACATACCTCTACTACGGTTGCGTTGCGTTACCTATATATATGTATTTAAAAGGTCAACGGAGAAATCTTACCCAAACATAAAATAGTGGATATCTAACAACTGACTACACTTTGAAAACAAATCTACTAGGGGAACATGAAAGCGTTTCCTAACAAAATGTTTAATACAAAAATATTTTGCAATAAATGTAACATTGGATGGTTCGTCGTTGGATTCGAGGCACGTATGAAATACACGTAAACGTCTGCCTCCCGCATTATTGATACAAATAGAGATATCAATTGTTTTGGACAAGAACATACAACGGTGTGCCAATGAAAGTAATTCCAGGGACGGCCAGCCGTTTAAGTGCTAGGGGGTTGCTTTTGTTACAATTCATATTGTATAATACAGATAATGGGGATATTGTAGGGATAAATCACATAAATAGTTTTATTTTTAGCGTTGACTTTGTTGCTGTATTTCTCGTTGTGTAAATGACGTAGTTTCGATTTAATTACTTAATTAAGAGACGGGTATAATTTTACAAATTTGACAAGATAGATAAACGTTATCACTTTATTTATATTACTGACTGTTCGCTTATTTTATTGAGTTATTTAGCAACGAACAATATAAGGAAAGTATTGGAAAAAAATTGCACAACGAATATGAAGTTTTATTATTTTCTTTCTCTACTGTGAGTGATTTTATTTTACACCAGCCCATATGTGTAAAATTAATCAGTACTTTTTAAAACATCTCGTTATTACCTTTAATTATCATAACTATTAACCACTTTTGTATTCTAGGTTGCATCAATGATTTTAATTAATTGAGTAATCTAACGATTCTTTAGATTGGCATTTAAATTTTTTATACGTGCTTCAACATCATCGTCGCATTTCGATAGCCATAAACATTCTTACAATATTGTTGTTGTTGTCTGTTGTTGTGGTGTTTCGTTTCGTTACGTTTCGTGCGACTCGAAAAAGTCCAAAACAATTTTAGAAGTATACAATCCATAGAAAATACATATCATATAGGTAGAGAGTATTATTTTAACACAGCAGAAAGTAATTCTTAGTATAACATGAATTTCACATATATATTAATTTACAAACTTCCTAACAAAATATGATAAGGATCCTAACGTCCATTGCACAAAGTGATACAGCTAGTGTTGGCATGTCTGAAATAATAAGCCATTGTTATTATACGTAAACTAATCTCATACCATTTTATTAGTTAAAGAAAAAAATCAAATGATATATTAGACAGAACAATTTCTTTGCATTCTTCTGTTATCCACTAATGATTCCAATTTTTTCCTACTCGCATATAACAAGATTAACAAATATTTATTTATCATTTCATTCTAATGCCTGGTTTTATGTGCTTTATTATTAAAATAATTAAGTGTATTTTTAAATAATAAAATATAAGCATCCAATATTTGCGTCACGCTCGCAATGGCAGACAATTATTTCACTCATTTCTACAAAAGCAAAGAACGTGAAATTAGCTCTATACAATATATTTGCTACGACCCATATTATGCGAGGTACCTAATTCGTTACGAACAGTTAGTTCAGTCTGTTAGTTTTAAAAACACGGAACAGGTTTTTTTTAAACATCCTAAATAGAATAGGAATTTTTCTGACTCGAAATAACCACTCATGCAACGTTTTGTTATTGTTTCTTCTCTATATTTACTTTTTATTGTATATTTACTACTGTAATAAAATGATTTTATTACAAGAATGCTTAGCTTCTATAATAAGAAGAACAATAAATACATCACTGGAGCAATACGTTGTGATACAATATCTAGTATTTTTGTAAACTTTTCCAGATACTTTTTGTCTAAATATGGCTCATGGTGTAAGTCTAAATTAATATTATATAATATACCTGTACTCTATAAAGCTCGACAAAAGTATAAAGGAATTAGAGCTTCCTATACATGGGGATATTTCAAATATAGCTCTTGCATTGTCTAAGTAAGATTGTCGATACCTATTTCCAACATGTAGTTACTTAGATAAACTAATTTAATAAGCATCGTAGAAAGAGGAGTAAATGTCAGTCAGTTTCGTATTTTACCAAGCTAATCGTACGCTAATGATATTTGGTGTTTCAATTTTGTGTCTATTTGTGTCTGTGGTCATTGAACCCAACGGCGCTGGTTGGATAGTGTTTTAAGGCGGTTTTTTCCTTACAATACCACAAAGTAATGTAGTTATTGTAACTGAGAATTGTTAACTATGTACCTATCTACAAGCTAAGCACAAACTGTGCCTTTTTATGTGTTTACTTTATAGAGATAAACAGAATGTAGCAGCGATATGCTTAATTGGAAGCTTTCCTACAGACACATAATATATCAATAAATTTAATAACATTGAATTATATACTCATATTTTTCAAATTTGCATAAGTTAGTCTAGACGATCTCCGTGCGGTAGCCGGTCCGGGATGGATGCGTGTAGCAGGCGATCGGTCGTCTTGGCGTTCGTCGAGAGAGTCCTGTGTCCAGCAGTGGGCCGATAAGTGCTGACAATGATGATGAAAGTAGTCTTACCCGCCTATGTAACTATCGATTAATATCGGTCCTTTTGGCTTTTATTCGTTGAAGCCTACCTTTAGTTATATACAGGTAAACTATGATTGTGAAAACTAAAGAAGACTGGCGGGGTTTTCTGTATTGATATAAAAACGTTAATAGAGTAAATGTGTAGGTAATTCTGAAGTTGAGTAACATCAATATTATTTATACTTTTTTGTTACTTAATATAAAGGTATTTTATACTTGAAAGGAAGATACTATCTCATAATTATAAAATTGTATAAAACGACAACAGATAGTGTATATGCTCTGTAAATCAAGAAATAAAATAAATATTTATTGTTATTACAATGCAAAATTCATACAATATTTCCTGATTCCTTTTAATTTATAAAATAGGAGTTTTTGATAAAAATTTGTTAAAATAGCATTAAAGTTCAAAATTTATGTAAGCAAATAGAGTAGAAATAAAGCTCATTTCATACCCAATTTCTTTTAGTGTTTTTTACAAAAAAAAATATTTAAAAAACCAAACCTCATTTGAAATATTAAAGGCCTATCTGTGCCGGAGTTTTAATACATCGTAACAGTCTCAACCCAAGAATGTAGAGACCAACCTTAGTACGTTGAACCACGTAGCAGACTCACAAAAAGTAAACATCACACAATGTCCATACAATAAGTCACTTTATTCAATTTACAATACCACATAACAACATACAATTATATTCTACAATAATACGTATTAAAATATATGTATCGTACAGTTGCGGAGAAGTTCTGCGCGGAATAATATACGCGTCCGTCTAACTTGCCGGCCGGCGGAGAACTAGCCCTGAGCTTCCATTCCATACAAAACTTTTAAGTCATGGAGACGGCAAAGCTATATCGCGCCTCTACAACTCACGCACACACCGATGGCTCGACACCCTATACACAACACGCAAAAGCTTCCAAGTTCACTAAATAAACGAACACCAACACAGACGAAAACGTACTCTGTCTACCCCCTGCTCATGGGACTAGAGTGAGACGCGAATATCAACAATGCATTTAATGTGGCTAGAGCAAAAGAGACGGTATAACAAAACAGATGTATATCATTTCACGCAGGTAAGTATTGAAAATGTTGGTGTGTATGAGTGAGATGGTATGCAATTTGGCTTAACTGAAGCCGGTTGCGTGTGAAAGGGACAGGGACTGTCCAAGTCACCCACTATACATTCCTTCCTGATACCGGTGCGCCGCGCCGTCGTACCTTTCGATCGTTCAAGTGGCAGATGAAGCTTCAGGGCTGTCACCTTTACGATATTGATAAACAAGGTTATCGGAAGATAACATAAACAAATATAAATTACGGAAGTTGAAACGTTAAGTAGCTTCTGTACAGTTTATATCTTTAATACTAAATTATTTCTAAGATCAACATATAACTTGCTTATGAAAAGTTACGATAATATGTAAAGTCATTCATGCTATTCAAAATTTAGGAATTGTAAGATATTTGTAGCAAAGTATGATATTTTTTTATTAAACTACATGTCAATCGTTTTTCTGGAAGATTTCTTTTCATAATTTACATTTTTAAAAATTGAAAAGGACAACATATTTTCAATTAAATGTAGAAGGTAACTATCAAAGATGTTCATATTTTTACTGTATATCTCTGTGAGGGGTATTAGGGTATTATGACATCAATTTAGTTTGGCACAATGAATGTAATTTTATTTTAAAATGAGAGCAAGGCCACCTGCAACTACTATAGGCACGACCGGGTAGGTACGATTTGTGAGTAGCCGGCGAACCATTGGAGGGGGGGGGCGGAGCAGGACAACGTTTTAGAATAGTAATAATGTGGAAGTTCATGGTAAAAATATATCTAAGAAGTAATAATTTACTTAAGTAATGATTTATGATATAGGCGTTCTATATAAATGGAAATCATACGTGACTATGAAATAAGCATTAGCAAACCTATTATGGAATTTTCTGACGATTGAGTGGCTGGACAAAGAAAGAGTAATAATGAATTTGTTTCGTTTTTGAGCATTGTGATTGCAGAAACGACTTTATTTATACTTTTATATAATAAAAAGATGGAAAAAAATACAGAGCTTCTTACATTATCTTCGGTTTCAGATTTTACAGTAGCAAACAAAATATTGATTACTTTTATGGGTGGACATGGAGCTATTTTATTATAACACTAGCAGTCAGTTCCGACTTCGCATGGATGTTTCACAGAATATTGAAATCATCAGTTGAATTACAAAAATAATAATTATAGTTTCTGCATTGTAAAATTTGCACGTTACCATGACAACAAACTCAACTAATGATAGAACACCGCCTATCGGTACAGCTAGTTGTCAATAATTCCTGCAGCTATATTATAAGCATTTACTTTTTTTCACACCTCAGGTTAAATTATTGATTTTTTCTAAACGTTCTATAAAGTTTCAGAAAACACTATATAGCTTATACTCGCCAAAGATAATGTAGGATTCTATTGTTAAAATAATTTATCAAATCGGTTACATATTTTCGTAATCTGTTCAGTGCAAACAAACAAAAATTACCACAGATGAGATTTTGAATATATTTTAAGAAAATGTCCGTAAATAGAAAAAAAATCATATTTAGAACGATACAATAGATTTTATGTCACGTGTCCTATGTGAGCTATCAGGTTTAAATTGTTAGCTATTTAAATTATATTCTCAAGTGAACTCAAATGCATTACAAAAATTCTTATTGATATTATTGTAAACAATTGATGATCTTGTTTCCTGTAAAAAAAGCCTATACATGCAGTAAATGGAAGTGGACCAATGGTTATGTAGATGTTTGTTCATTCAATGTTTTCTGCATTTTAATAAATATGTGAATGACGTTCTGAACGATCAATATCGATAAGATGTATAAAATATGGCACAAAACTTTTCGGTTACTAATTATTAGATTCCCATTCCTACAGTACTAATAATTACTATCAGGAAAGAAAAATAAATACAGACGTACTGTATGTTTTTGCTCGTAATGAAAACTCTTATTTATTTTCAAGTGAAAAAGTATACAGAAGCAGTTGAATGATTGGCGGTTATCTAAACTGTATTCATTAAAAAGTATTTTGCAATTCGCTTCCATTTAGCACCAAAATTGACACATCATGTAGTGTGTTCCATCACCCCATTCACCAAATAAAATTAGAAAAAAAAACAAGAGACATAAAAATGTAAGATCAGACAGCCCTACATCAAGATGTCACGAAGTAGCAGGTACTGGTGCAGGGTCTACGGAACATGTTGCAAATTTTGGACGCGGCTTTTTACATTAGCCTCAAACTCCAAAGACTTTGTGACTGGAGTGTCTATCGTGCTATGAATGTATCTTGTTTTTTCACGAAACCGCCTTTGACATGACAATTTCTTTTTGATTTCGTCACTTTCAAATATGCTCAAAGAAAAGTGACGATAACTAAAAAGTGGGTTAAAATTATATACATAGTCATGGAAAATTTTAAGTTTATTTAGTATTGTGGACAGATGTTTTTAGCGCATTGCAGGTGGGGTCCAGTGTGTGAGCCATGATGTGTGGGTTATTGATATAATGTCTGCCAAAAGAGTGTAGCCGTAAAAGTGTTGGTGCAGCTTACTAAGATTGTTTTTTTTATATTGACGCACTTTTATAACATAATGAGGCGCGTGTAGATTTTTGTGGCTCCCATAAATATGAGCCTCTCTGTGCATATGCAGTTGCGTTGACCTATTTCACAAACCTGTCCAATAGGCCACCGGACTTGTATAAACCGGACCGGATACGATAAAAAAAAAAGGTCGGGAGCTGTATCAATGTATTGTTGTGTAGATGGACGATCTCCGCGCGGTGTTGGATTCATCGGTCGGTTGGACCATTTGGTATCCTGGAGAAATGCCTGGAGTTACTCCATTTCGTAGTGTTCGAATCCCAAGTAGATCATTTATGTATACATTATAGTTGATTGAATGTATTTTAGGAAGAGGTAGTGCCATGCATGGTACACGACACTACATACCGTTTGAAACGGAATCGGGCAAGCACGACTTGGGCTAACTCTCTCTCTCGCTAATATAATAACGATTCTAATATCGCTGTGGTGTATTGGTAGTGACTTTAATTTAAAAGTCTATGGTAAAAACAACCAACACATCAAAACGATATTAGATATTAGAATCGTTTCAGAATGTTATTGGGTTAAAAAATTTAATTAAAATGATATAGTTTTTCAGCGGAGAACTATGAGTGTCCTACTGACGTGGTGATAGCTATCGCGTCGCGTTGCGTACGGCTTCTAAATGTTCATAGCGGCTCGACACTCTAATTATTTTACTAGTCCTGCTCATTTTGCTTCGCCGGTTCTTCTCAGTTCAGGGTTGTACCGAAAGCACTAAAGTAACGGCGTTCAAAAAGATATTTGTTAAATCCTGTTTGGAATGAATAAACACACACATTTTGCGCTGCCATCTCGTTTCCCATCCTTCATCAAAAAGTCATTGATAAATGAAGAAATTATAAGATTGAACCCATCACATAAATAATACCATAGGTGCCAGGGACGGTTAAGGAAAACACTTCTGCGAAACCCGACCCGGCCGCGGTGGTCTGACGTTAATTCGCCGAGACAACGTATCACAACACCACGTGTTTCTCCGTAACATACCCACGAATTAGTATAACCTTACACCTCCTGTAACATTTTTTATTACCGTATAAGAACCGACGGCATATTCGGATTCATATTTTGTATGGGAACGATGAGACTCATCGTAAGCGACGTTGCGATTAAAACACAAAAATACACATGAATTGTGACGTGTTTTTGACAGTTTGACACGGGTAAAGTGTTCGCGGTACACTTCATTAGATTTTCGGTACGAAGAAATATTGAGTTGTGAATTTTGCTTTTTTTCTTTTTATAGAATAGGGGCTAACGAGCAATCGGTGCACTTTGACGACTACCGACGCCCATGAACATCCACATAATTAATATGCCATTGCGCTGCCCTCCTTCTACCCCCCC
>JAFELO010000012.1:0-10329 GCA_017140195.1 Eumaeus atala | reverse complement strand
AATGGCCACCGGCTACTCACAAACCGCACGAAACGCGAAACTAGAGATGTCACTTTACGGCGGTACTATGTGACCGAGAGGTATCGCACCGTTCGTGTCGGCCCAATTCCGTCGCTTTGGAGGACGTAGTGTCATGCACTATTCATGACACTACGTCCTCCTATGCAACATGGTTCTATCTCTTCCTAAAACATACATCATAAAAGGCTTTATAGAGAACACAATAAAGTCAACACACAAATCAGAGGTAATTGAGGGTATATTTATTCAATAAGAGCCGTATGTAATAGATACTATATTCTCAATAGCACAATAAAAAGATAAGGAGACCTTTTCGCTGTTACTCGGTTTGTTTTTCATAAAAAATAGGTCATCATTTTCGGTGATCATTCAGCATCATCATCAGCGACTATAGATTGGTCTACTCCGCACTGATGGACATCCTGATGACTCTCATGAAATTCACGACGGCTGATTACCATACCCGATCGAATTATAAGATATGTCTTATAGGTACGAATTATTGTCATCAAATAATTATAATATCGCTTCATCGCAAAGGGCAGTTTCAAAAGAACCGGTTGAGTACTAATAATTCCACACAATTGCAAAAATTATAACAAAAAACATTTGTAATAAATAGCAATGATAAAAATAATTTTGACATGAGCGTGTGGAAATTGACTGAATAGACATCCAACATACACGTACAATATTGTGGCATCCAAGTCGCTATTAAATTTCTAAGAAGCTTGACAATAGACCACGGCTTTACTGTCAGGGATACAATAAGCAGCTGTTGCGTTTGTGCCGCAGACTTAGATGTACGGCGGATGACATGATGTCTGTATATCGTGTTATACTTTAGCATTTAATACAGGTAAATGTTTCATGCGGGTAAATATTTAGAAGGTGGGGTAGTTCATATAATATTTATGAATGGTAAACATTTGGTACATAGATTACATAATTTAATGTTTGATTTTGTATTTAATTTAGTGATAAATTTCGGTAAAATTCGTATGCGGGGGCAAACAAGATACTTCCCAGATTGTGCCAGTCAGAATCATCTGCAATGCAAAATGGCACTAGCTCTTACTAATATTATTTGCTAAGTCGTATTGAGATGCATCTAAATGTTTCGTTTCTTGATGGGTCATTTACAATTTCGTTATCATAATTGTTTAAAATTTAGAAGACGGCAATTACGTTAGGTTACCTATCATTTAAATATAACTGGAAACGAAAGTGTTCATAAAGTAAAAAAATATAACTTTTACGATGCAGTGAAGGATGTTCGAGGAATCGATAATAGTATTATGTCTTAGCAAGAATTGGAAACGTCCCCGGTCATGCTGACCATATTCAGTTGCAGAGACACTAACCACTTATTATCGTAACTTATGTTCATAAAAGCCCTCCATTGATCCATTCAGGGAATTTGTTGATAAGCTGGGGAAAATGTAGAGATTAAAATGAAGGTAGATCAATAGGTACGTACTCGAGCGAGAAAAAACAGAAAAGGAGAAGCAAACAAACAAGAAAGAAAATGATTGCAAGATGAGAAAAGAAAGTCAGTAGAAGACAAAGTATACGGGCCATTGAGAAATCGGAGCCTATTGACGTCTACCGACGCCCATATACATCCGCATTATTATTGTCATGCAGAGAGTTGTACTAGTTTCCTTCTAACCTCCAATGTGCCACTGGTTACTTACATATCATCTACTATACAAGCGATTATTAACTATGTATTGGCCATTTTATGTGAACCTTTTGTAAATATGTATCACGTTTTAAAATGAGATGCAGTACGTCCAAGCGATTCCCAACTTATGATATTGTTCATTGTATGATAAAATTTACGTTTATGTCTGGTTTATTTTTGTGTGACGATTATAATCATGCGTTGAATATTATACTTTATGTGTTGGTAACAAATTTTATAACACGCTGCAGGAAATGTTTGTATAAAACAAAATTATGTAGGTACTTATAACTCTTAATGTTATTGCAAGAGTTTTCTTACCTTGTCCAGTTTTTATATAAAATCTTCCAAGCTGAATTTAACTCTGTGTGAGGGTCTATTGAGCTAAAATTTGACACACTCATATGTCAGATGGCAATGTTATGTTATCACTGTACTGTGTTATTCTTCCACGGAGGTGATCCAATGTTGAAGACAGGTATATAGAGAAAAGTAGCTATAGAAACTCTGTAATGAATGTTATAATATGCTCGCCCATCGTTGTTGGGCTGGTTTTTTTATTTTAACGTTTCAATTTTTTTATATGACTATGACTGATGGAACTCTTATACAGGTTTATTAGTTCCAAAAGACTCATCGAGCGATAGCCTACGCGAGGTTTATGGAGGCTATGTCACTCTGCAGCGGCATCGTATAAACCAGAAGTACCTGCCCGGACGTGCCGGCCCAATTCAGTAGCAATGATGCATGTCTTTTACAAAATGTGAAAAGCTTGTTTTACTAGTACAAAATACGATTATAATCGAATAGTCTATCATTATTAAAAATCGATAATTCGTTTTAGTTTAAAAATTGGTTAGTGACTTTCGTGTATTTTGTTTCGTGTTGCGTTGATAACAACGCCGGCCGTTTCATTTTGCGTTTTGCACATAGAACACATATCACAATACTGAATCTATTTATTTTCGTTCATATATCCACATATATGTTTCAATTCAACTAGTTAACAGTTAGCTCTCATTTTTATTTTACATAGAAGACAAGAGAAATCGGTGTTTCATGGTGACTTTTTTCGGACCTGAAATATTGCTGTGGAAGAGAAGAGAAGCCCAATACAGCTTCATCGGATTGTTATGAGCGGTCGTCCAGCAACTATATCTTGGTTTGAATATATTCTGGTTCGAATGAGGTACCGAACCGCCTCCCTCCCGTAGGTGGAGTAGATGCATCCCGATTGAAGAGTACGAGTCATTTTGTGACTACTGGCGCATGCCCATTCCCTATCGACATGAAGATCTATACAATTACATTTTTGAGTAAGTTTGCTTTTTTATAATAAAAGACTAATCGCAGCCGGATTGCAATTACCGGCGCTCATAAACATCCGCATAATTACTATGCCGATGCGTTGCCCTCCTTATGTCCTCTCCCGCAATGGGCCATGTTTGTAAGAGGTAGCTCCATGGCCGCATTGCAGCTGGATTGAAGGGGACGGGAGAGGTCCCGCTCACTCTAATGACACCGCCTTAAAAGCGATGGCTGTGCAGTCGCGTTTCATGTTGTAGCTTGTAAGCAGCCATTGGCGTATTGGGGGAAATAGGGCGAAGGCGGGCAACGCATCTACATTTTTTATAGTATAGAGTTTTTTCGTTTTATACAAACGAGAAATCGGAGCCTGTCAGCGACTACCGACGCACATGAACATCAACATAATTATGCCGATGCGTTGCCCTCTTTTTCACCTCCCAACACACGGGCCACCGGCTACTCCCGAACCACACGAAACGCAGCACTGAAGATGTCACTTTACGCCAGTATCAAGTAAACGAGAGGTAACTCCCGGTCGAACCGGCTCAATTCATCATCAATGTGCATCCTATGTAGCATGGCACTACATCCTTCTATGCAGCATTTCACTATCTCTTACAGAAGTATATGTTAATGAGGTAGTCAAATGGCTAAGATTACTGTCCGACTACTTAATGTCTCCCTATGCAATAACAAACAAGTGACATCAGGACATCTGTCATCTCAGCCCACCCGTGAACATGGTGTCTGCAAAGCTTCTGAAACGTCGGGCTAGTTAAATAATTAAATAAACCGATATAAAAACCGTAAAAGTAGTCTTATTGTAATAAATAAACAAAATCATTACCATTTAAATTTACACATGGTTGTGTCGTTGACGCATTGCAGAAAAATGAGTCCATGTTGCCTATCATTGAATGGATGAGATGAAATATATGCCTAGTAATAGTAATAATTAGTAATAAGTGCCATGCTGTATTGCAGCGGAACAGATACCCGCGTAAAGTGACAACTTTGCTGTCGCATTTCGTGCGGATTGTGAGTCGCCGCGGGCCCATTGGGGGTGGGGGAGGAGGAAAGAGTAGACAACGCATTTGCATAATTATTACGCGGATGTTTATGAGTGCCGATAGTTATTAGAAAGACTTACTTGTCCCCCTATAATATAAAATAAACCTATTGTTAACAACATCCTCATGTTTATGGTCTTTTGTATTATGTATTTTTACTTCGACAGCTAACCATCACGCCAGTTGTTTAAAAAAGTGAACTGAAGTTAATCAGGCTGATAGTCTCCACGATAATGCGCGCAGACGGCCTGTGGGTTTCAAATAAACTCAATTCCAAACAGAAACTTCTAGAGCGCGTTTTATAGCAACACTAAAACGTCTATGAGTTCCGACCAATTTACAGGAGAAAATCGAGCGAAATATTCTGACCGCGATGGTACTATCGTATTATTCACGTACTTCTATGAATTTTTATGCACCAGCCGCGAGCAACCGGCCGGCTTCAATGCGGCCGCATTGCGCCTGGCACGACGAAAGGCCAGAATATAATAGCGGCGATGACAAAAGTGGTGCAGCTAACCATTGATTTAGATTTCACGCCGGGACAAAAAAGGCATATACCTTTGTACGGCGAGTCTGGATGTCACATCAATGCGCGATTCAGCTTCGGTCGGTGCAGCCTTGATATAAAAGATACTTTAACATTTGAACAGGAACTTTGTATTGTGTAATATTAGTAGAGACGATATACGTAAAGTAATAATGATAACAGTATAATACATGTGAACTTATCCTACCACGTGTTACAGACAACGGAAATATATTTAATTTAATTAAATATTATTACAAATACAACAACAAATTTTATATATTTATAAACTTGTTCATTATACTGTAACAGAAATAAACTTGTGTTCCTTCTGAAAATAAAATTATATGTTATAATTTGTATACAAAGAAACGTTTAATTATTTATTATATCTACACTATTTACACACAAAACTCACATAAAAAATAAAGAAACGACAATTACAGTTTTTTTCATTCATTATCAGCCCTTATTGACCTCTCTCAAAGAACGCCAAGACGGCTGATCTCCTGCTACTTGCATCCATCCCGGACCGGCTATTGTACGGAGATCGTCTTCCCACCTGGCGAACGGTCGACTAACACTTCGTTATCATAAACGCGGCCTCCACTACAGAACCTTACTGGCCCATCAGCCACCTGTTCTTCTGAGTGTGTGACCAGCCTATTGCCACTTCAGCGAGCCCATTTGTCGCGTGATATTGGATACTTCAATTCTCTGCCTTATGACTTCGTTACGAATTTTGTGGGACAGAGAAACACCCAACATAGCACCTTCAATAGCCCGTTGAGCTATCGCAAACTTGCGGTCCAATCCTAAATTGAGACGCAACGTTTTGGCCTCGTAGGTCATCATGGAGAGAATGCATTCGTTGAAGACCCTTCGTTGAAGATTTTCAAGCTCTGCGGTATAGGCAACGTGAGAATGTGATGAAGCTTCCGGAAATCTACCCAACCCAACTGAATCCTTCCTACTCGAAGTTATGTCTACCTAATTGCAAAAATTACCCGACGTAGACGTATTCGTCTACGAATCCGAGAACAGCACCATCGACGTTGACCGCCCTAGGGAGAACGTGTTAGTTGAACATGACCTTTGTCTTGTTCAATTGCATCCTAAGGCCAAAACTACGGGAGGAGTCATTTAGGCTGTGCAACATCTCCTGCAAGCTCTCCAACAATATGACCAACACAACGATATCGTCGGCGAAACGAAGATATGATAGGTACTCGCCGTTAATATTTATGCCGCATTCAGCCCAGTTTTAAATCTTAAAGACGTCGTCCAAAGCATTAGTTTCGGCGTAGTAACTTCACCCTGTCACACTCTTCGATGCAATTGGATTAGCCAAGTTTGTATTCCCGGAATCAGAACGGAGATAAAAGCAGCGTCAAACAATGAACTCAGCATTTCGACGTGTCGCCATTCAACCTGACATCGCTGTTAAGATTACAGAACAGTCCAGGTTTCGACAGGGTCAAAAGCTTTCTCATAGTCCACGAAGGCAAGGCACAGCGGCTGATTGTACTCATGTGTCTTCTTTTGTACAACTTGCCTTATGGTGAAAATGTGGTCCATGTGGCTAAATCATCTGTGAAACCCCGCTGCTCCGGTGGCCGGAATTCGTCAAGCTTAGTGGTGAGACGATTCGTCAAGATTGTCGAGAACAACTTGTGAATATGACCAAGATGTGAAATTGGTCTGTAGTTTTGAAGAAGTGATTCGTCACACTCCTTAAAAAACAAAACAACGTCACTTCTTGCTTCTTCTTCCTCTTCCTGCTCTAAGAGGCTCGACTAATATCATTCTTCCCCGGAGGTTTCTCCTCTTTAAGACCTAAGACATCCGGCAGATCGCCTGACGAATCTCGTGTTAGTTTTGCACGCGGATCGTTGCTTAGGATACCGGTATGAGAAGCGTGCGACGTATACAACTTGCTATAAACAGCTTCTATCTCAGTTAAGATCTAGGATCTTCATCTAGCTCAAAAGAAACGGTAACCCCAGAACCAGTCCTAACCTTTGTCAGATAACCTCCACGAAAATCTTGGACCCTCTATTCTGGTCAATCGCTTCGGTAGCACGTTGCACATTAGAGCTTCGCGTATTTGAGCGTCTGGAACGAAGAGTTTAAAGCACTAACTGATGTCAACTCAATGGTTCAGATATTATATCTCAAATTAGGGCAGGTCATTGATAAGTTTGTTCCCGTAAAGAAAAAAAAGAACAAACAATTTCCACCTTGGTTTAATCATCAGCTAATTCGATTATTAAATGAAAAAAATTAAATAAGAAAGCGCTTTAAAACTTATGACAATCCAGTGGATGAATTAGAGTATAAATTAATTAGCAAACGATGTGAACATTTGGCTATTCAATGTCATGTAAGATATCTGAAAAGTATTGAAAATGGAATTAAAACCAACCCCAAACTGTTTTGGTCACATGTTAAGACCAAGCGCGGAGGCTCTAGTTCATACCCGAATGTCTTTTTTTACGAAAAAAATAATGCATCTAATCCCACAGAAATTTGTGAGATGGTTGCCACATATTTTTCATCTGTTTTTGACCCTTACATTAATAACAATCACATTAGTACTTCTCAGCCTTTACAGGCCCAGCATGAAAATTGTCACAATTTAATAATACCACCCACCAATATCAGTTAAAGCTATCAACCTGATGAGATACCCCCATATTTTGTTAGAAATTGCGCCTGATCACTTGTTACTCCACTCTGGCTAATTTTTAACAGATGTATTTCTACAGGTGTCTTTCCGGACGACTGGAAGATTGCTAAAATAATACCACTTTATAAATCTAACGATAACACTGATGCCAGAAACTATAGAGACATATCTATATTATCTACATTTGCAAAAATTCTCGAAATTTTCAAAGCCACCTAATACTGTTCATGAAAGACTGCCAGCATAGATTCGTGCCTTCAAGGTCGACGGTTACAAACTTCACTTTTCAGAGTATCTGTTTGACGCCGTAGACAGGGGTAAGCAATGTGAATATACACAGACTTCTCTAATGCATTTGATAAAGTGTCATATGGAATATTAATTCATAAACTATCTGCTTATGGAGTGACTGGATCTGGATTAACTCTTATAAAATCATATTTAGAAAATCAATTTTTTTATGTAGTTCTGAATGGATATTTCTGATCGCATTTGGGGCCCGTTCTATTTATTTTTTTCATAAATGACGTTACAGATTATTTGTCTTCATCCAAAGCTTTTATGTATGCTGATGATTTAAAAATCGGCCGAGGAACTCTCCGAATGATACTATTTTATTGCAAAATAATCTTTTAAGGTTAAAACAATGGTGTGACGATAATTCTATGAAATTGAACATAAAAAAATGCAACACTGTAACCTATTCCCGAAAAAACACACTTATTAAATATAGTTACCATGTTGGAGTTGAAGTAATCCAGAAAGTTGAAACGATTAAAGATTTGGGCGTAATTTTTGATAAAAAACTAACTTTCGTTCCTCAAATCGAGCGAGTTGTAGCAAAGGCTACTAAGATGATGGGTTTTGTAATGAGGAACTCCAAGGAATTTCGTAATCCTAAAACCAAAATTCAACTTTATAACACTTTAGTTAGAAGTGTAATGGAGTACTGTATACAGATGTGTAAACCACATTATGCAACCCATACTCTTAGGTTAGAAAGAATCCAGAAAGGATTTGTGTGGCACCTGGCGTTCTCTGTTGGTAAATCTAAGGAATTGACGTCATATACCGATCGACTTAAATACCTTTCTCACTTTACTAGAACTGGTTTCCATGCTATTGCCACACGAGCAAAAATTCTCGATGCTGTATTTCTGTATAAGATTATAAGGACCAAATAAAATGTACTCACCTTTTGAAGCTGATAAATTTACGGGTCCCAAACAGATACCCGCGACAACCAATAATGGCTCTATATTGCCAACCAAAGAGAACTGTCCTTGGTTTGAATTCTCCACTATGCAGAATGGTTAGAGTCATCAACTCCTGTAGGAAATTTGTGGATCTATACTTTGACACGCCTTCATCTTTCTGTATGAATTTGTTAAAAAAAAATATAATATAATATATTCAGTTGTTATTATCTCCTGAAATTTTATTTATGTCCTATCTATAGCTAAATAAAATTTCAAATTTAATTTTTTTTATTACTATTTAGAACCAAATTGACATACTAGCTAAAGAAAAATTTACACGTTTTTTTTCTTATTTTTTTTATTTTTTTTTCCGTTGACTCTTTTTATTTGACTTTGGTGTATACTTGAATGAATTTTGACTTATTATATTTATTGAATAATGTATATAATGTATATTATCGGAATTGTACTTAACATGGATAATATTTTAGATTTCATTTAAATGTAATTTTAAAGTGTTGTATAGTTCCACCTATGGACATGTCTTTTTTATTTTACGTTGACATTGATTTTTACTGAGTTTTTTTAGATATTATTTTTTTGTTGTACATACATTTTGTTGTTAGTAGAATTAATATTGTCACTGAATATTTCTTATGCCCTAAGGAAAGTGTTAGAGTAAAACTTGCCGAAACAGTATTGTCACTTATAAATATCGAAATTTAGTGCATTGTTATTTTAATGTTTAACTGTATTTTTTTTATTATCTTGAAACACTTTATTCTTATTATCACAGTTATCTAATTGCAAGCTGAGTTCGTATCTAAGTAATTGTTAAATGTTTAATTTATTCTTTATGTGTCTATATCTGTGTCTTCATGAGCTCTTATTACATGTGTTTAATTGTGGATGAACCTACTACTATTAAAAAAAAAAAAAAAAAAAAACAGCTGTAGTTTAGACAATTGTATTCGTTTCGCATCAATGCAACATGTACTATATTATACAAATGAATAATAAACTAAAAGTTACATGAAAAATCATTTTCATCGTAAATCTTACGAGTATCTTATTTTAAGGTACCCTTCCCTTACTACATAAATGTCCCAGTGGCCAGCAGATCTGCCCCCGGTGAGACGCTAACTCGACAGCGGACGTGACAGCAGGACGTGTAAAAATTACACTCACTTTAACAACTAACCCCAGCGCTAACCCCATGGATCATGTGGAAACTACGTTGTGAATCGATTGATCAAGTAATGCTTTGACCTTGTAAATACATGTAATAATTGACTTAAAAATTTATTAAGAACGCTATTAGTAACATTGTCTAATATTGATTTATTTACGCTAATTAGCAACACGTTCAGTAAGAAGTAGTTAAATTGCCGCATTGCTTTAGAATCGGGCTGGTACACCCAGGTAGTACATCTCAGTACTTGGTGTATGCTCAGTGCTGGGATCGCGGCGTTACTAGTGTCTTTGGATAGCTGTTTGGAAGGCGGATTTTTGTGTGTCAAAATTTTTCTGGTGCGGTGTCGGGTTCCAGAGATATTCATATTTTTGTGACTCGGCTCTTGTGCTAGGAAAATCAGTAAGTCGTCGATATAAACTTGTCCTGGTCTGATCGTGCGATCCCGGGGCAGGGGTGTATAGGCGACTTGCTTGTGGCGTCTTTTTCGTTTTTCGTTGTTGTTTTGGTGTTGCTGCGCGTTGCGTGGTTGCGTGTTTGTCTGTGTCGGACGTGTGTGGTGTGATTTCCGCAGTTTGTTTACATCGAATTTTCATTTGGTGAAACATCTGTGGGAATTGTGTGTTGTGTTTTT
>JAFELO010000010.1:853485-884138 GCA_017140195.1 Eumaeus atala | reverse complement strand
TCGCGCGTGACTTGCGGATAGAGTCGCTGGATGAGTTTGTGGTTCGATTGTCGAACGCTTTGTCCAATAGGGCAGACAATGGACCGCATGCTCATCCTGACCTGGCCCTGCTGCATGCGCGACCACCTGACGGGAGGCCGTATCCGCGTGAACTCCCCCCCNCCCCCCCCCGTGATCCACCAAGCGGACTAGGGACTGCGTGTCCTGCGATCCGGACGAGGAGCACACATGCGCACGCATGACACACCCAATCGCTACTCACCACATAACACACAGGCCCTAAATGGGCCTACATTTCCCTGAGCCAAAAGCCAGGATGGCAAACCACAATTTTATTGCGGCCCCGTTACCGAGGGGATAGTCGTCTCCTTGCGAGCCAACCCGGGTTATGATGTTCGCGTCGATGCCCGTAACCCCCCACAGTTTCTGTGGAGATGACCAGCAGTGACCTCTTTAAAAAAATGAGTATATTATATAATACAGAACTTGCCGATGTGCTCCTTTTGGAGTTAGATCTCTTTTATGCCTTTTTTATTTTATGTGTTCCAGTTCCTTTGATGTTATTCTTATGCTTTTCTTTGATTTTCTTCTTAATTTGTTTCGGTTATTATATGAAAAACGTATTACTTTTTCAATTTCAATTGCTTCATTGGTCATCTCGCGTTAATCATGCCACCAGTACGAAGGCACATGGATACAATTACAGCAACCAGAGCCATAACTATGATTCAAGAAGGACGTTCTCAGCGTTACGTGGGTTTGCATTTGGGTTTTTCTCGAAAAGCTGTCCAAAATGTATGTAATCGCTTCTAAGACACTGGCAGTATTAGCAGGAGACTTGGCTCAGGTAGAGTTCGCATAACAACGACTCTAACTAAGTGCTCGTCGTGATCGTACAGTAACGGTTCGTAAGTTACAACACCAAAAGCGCCACCTCATATTGCTCTTAGGTCTTCTTTTAAGAGGGGTACAGAGAACGATTCCTGCTCCTGATCTTTAAGCTCCTCTTCTTATAAGCGGGGTGCAAAGATCCCCCTCGTTTCAATTGGCTTCGCCTAGGTTCACCCCTGGCTACTAAGCCCCACCGCCACAACAAGGCTTGAACCATGGTGGCGTCTGTATTCGTAAGGTATTGTTCCTTATCAAAATAAATAAATCATTATTGAAGAATACTTCAGTACCCTCATATCACCTTTCAAATGATTCGATTAGGATATTCCATTCAAAAGATATCACGAGTTTAATTTTTTGAAAATACTCCGCTCGGCTAGCTGCGTTGATGAGATGTGAGAGGGGAGTCAACATCACGAATTTTTTTTTTCTGTAAAACATTGTGTATTCTCTTTTATTATATTATTATGCCCGTGCGAAGTCGGGACGGGCTGCTATTTGCAATATCTTCCACTCTATCTCTATCGCCCATCCTCCATGTTCAAAGCTCACATGAGTGGTGCGATATTTGAAAGACCGTCTGACTGTTCTTCTTACACAGCTAAACCGCTGGATCGTTTTAAATGAAATTTGGTGTACAAATAGTCAAAAATCGCGTTACGGTTACCTTTTTTTGCAAAAATCAACCCGTAAAATTATTACTAAGATTATAATTAATATGTAAAAAGTTTGTTCGAAAATCGAGTCTAAAGGCTAAAAAACGAAAGGTGTTGTATTACATACACGTGTATTGCAACATTAACATCCCAAAACTATAAAAATGTTGTCCGAAGCAACATTATGCTCTGGTGAAGTCGCGGATACACAGCTAGAAGGCTCTATTTTATATTGATTGTAACAGTCCGAAAGGCATAGGTTAGTCCCTCTCTCGTGAGTCTGTTGGATGCGTATCCCGGAGTGGCCCTCGAAAACTGGTCGGGGTCCGTGGAGTGGCGGCGAGTCGGGTGTGGCTTCCCACAGGGTTCCGTGCTTGGACCAATCCTCTAGGACGACGGATACGTACACGGATGACACCCTCGCGTGAGCCTTGTGTAAGGGGTAACATAATTAAGGAGGCGGCACGGCTGGCCGAGGCCGGTTTAGTCCTCATGATCAGCTGAATGGAGAGGATGGGGCTTCGGATTAGGACAGGGAAGACCGAAGCGCCCTTCTTCCGCGGGAGCAGCCGCAAGGGGCCCCCACCGGGGGCCGCTCTACAGATCGGAGAGGAGTGGGTCAGGATGAATCCACACATCAAGTTTTTGGGGCTCATCTTTGACGGAAGGTGGACCCTCGGCCCACACTTCGCTTTGGTGAGACTGAAGGTCGTGTAGGCGGCGAGTGCTCTGAGCAGACTCTCGGACTCGAACTTCGGTGGACCCAACGCCGACTAAAGGCAGCCGTAGTTCGGTGTCCGGCTCGCCGCAGAGAGGTTGAATCGGTGGTACCGTACGTTATCGCGGGCTGGAACTACAGCCCTAGCCGGCAATCCTCCGTGAGAACTCGTTGTGGAGGTTCTTGCCGTGAGCTACTCCTACGTCTCGGATAGGCGGGCTAGCGGCTTGAACCCCAAGCGTGACGAGATCCTATGGGTCCGCGGGATAGAGTATGTGCCGTTAATGTAGGGGTGGGGGGAGGACTTGGCGCAGCAGCCGTACTTCACAGATAGGTCGTCGAGCGGTGGATGCGTCGTAGGCGCAGCCGGCGCAGAATCCTCACCCTTCGTCTGACGCAGGTGCTCACCGGGCACGGTTGCTTCGGTAATAATCTGTGTCGGACGACCTACAGGGAGCCGACGACTCGTTGACGCGATTGCAATGCAGCTGTCGACTCAGCACACCCTCGAGGTGTGCCTGAGATGGGCGGCCTTGCGTCACGATCTAACATCAGTTGTCGGAGGGGGCATGTCAAATTCGAGCATCGTCGTGGCGATGCTCGGCAGCGACGAGTCCTACCAGCCGATGGCTTCCTTCTGCGAGACCATCATGTTCCAGGAGGAAGCTGACGAGCGTGTGAGAGTGGAGGCAGCCGACGCGGCCTCTCCCCGGCGACGAAGAATGTGGGCACGAAGGAGGCGCTATCTGCAGCGCCTTCAGTAGTGCCCCTGTGTTTCGTGTCGGGCCGGTTCATCAAGACACGGCGTCGTGGATACTATCTTAGCGTAGCCAGACAGTCCCCAAGGAAGTGAATTCTGGCCTTTTCGCCGAGGCCAACTTGTCGCCCGAGTGGTTCTGTTGCCTACAGATCCGGGACCCTCAATTAATAGCGGCAGAAGGCCCATTTAGTTGGTATTACACAATGGCCAAATCCAACTTAGATCTGGGGGTCTACCCGGGCTAATCCTGAATGCAATCAACTTCGTCACGAAAAAAAAAAGAAGGCTATGTTGTCCCACTTTGTTTTTCTAGTATTTGGCGTATGCTATTATGGTATGATAGGTATTGGGATAATAATGTAAATTTTACGAGGTATTTTGGAGGCGGAATTTTTTATATTAAAATTTGTCTGGTACGAGGTCGGGTTGCAGAGACCTTTGTATTTTTGTAGCTCGGAAATTTGTTTAATGAAAAGAACATGTCGTCCATATATGCACGCTTTTGGTTTTGACCATTTGGTCTGGGAGCGTTACTGCATAGGCGACATGTCAGGGTGGGGCAATTTGGGGTTTGCGTGGGTGCGTTTGTTGATGCAATGTGTCTCCTTGGAGTCACTTTCTCCTTGTTGGAGTTGTGTGGTTTGCTTACAAAATATTTTGACCTACCTGAAGTCATATCGACGGGGGAGACGATTTCCACCAGGGGAAGTTGCGGGGGAAGCGTTGGGATGAGAGGGGGAGAACCGGTGGTGGTATTGGAGGAGTTTTTATCGTTGTCCGTATCGGACTTGAGTCGGACGTTGTCGGCGCGCTCGGGAGACTAAGAGTCGGAGACGGTGGTAGGTGGGAGGTGGCGCAACGTTGCGAAGCACGGGAAGGCGCCGGCTGTAAATAGTGCGAGAGCAGCATAGTGTAATAGTGCAATGTTGTTGTGTAAATAGTGTTATCCTCGGTCTGACCGGGAAATCGTCCCATCTCCGGGGCGGCTACGCCGCCAAAATACTGAGGGCCACCGAGTTTATGAGGGAAATGGTCAAGTCCTACTACAATAATGGCCATGAAGGCTGAGTCAGCAGACGGAAACGCTGAACCTTTTCAAGGAGTGGAACGGGACCGAAAAGGGAAAGGAAAGGGCAAAAAGTGCCAGCAGGAATTGACGGCGTCCGGTCCCTCCACTTCATAGGCTACTGCACCAGCTATAGAGGAAGGGGCTGAGGATTATGATCCAGAGGAGGGGAATGCGACGTGGACGGACGTCGTTCACCGGGTGCGGCAAAGATGATGGCGGCACCAGCGCCGCCGGCGAAGAAGATGGAGGCAGCGAAGCCAAAGCTCGCTCCCCCGCTCTTCGGCCATAATATTTAAATTGCGTCCAGAGGTCCATTGAGGAAAAGGGGGCCACTTATGCTTCCGCTCTTTTAAAAGCCGAGGCAAAGGTCGACCTGTAGGAGCTCGGCATCGGCCGGATTCGCCAGTCGGTGACCGGAGCCTCATCGAGTTGCCTGGCTCCACGAGCGTCGAGAAAGCGGTCGTGCTCGCCGCTCGATCGAAGATAGTGTTGGAGGAGGAGGCCTCCGTAACACGGCCCGTGAAGAAGACAGACCTGAGGGTCACGGGCCTCAGCGACGCTGTCACTGTGCGGTACCTCGCCACTGCTGTGGCACAGGCTGAGCTGAGGAGAGCTGTAACCCGAGCCAAGTCCTCGCGCGAAACATTTTCACGGGGCAATACGGCTCGGGGATAGCCCACACCGAGCTCCCGGCGGTGGCTGCCAAGAGGCTATTGTAGGCCGGGAGCACAGCAGGGTGAACCTCCACCTCCAGCAGGCGCGCCCCAGGCATTGCTTCAGATACATTGGAATGGGGCACGTTTCTGGGACGTACCTCGCTGTCGTCGACCGCAGCGAGCTATGTTATCGCTGCGGTCAGGCCGGTCGCGAAGCCGGAGCTTGCATACTGTGCGGTGTGCGCGGACGCCGGCGAGCCACGTGATGGCTTGGCAGACATCGGACGAGGAGGTGGGTTTCCACCACCTGTCACGGAGGCTGTAATGGAGTGGATTCTGACTTCGCGTCCAGAGTAAGAAGAAGGCGCCGGGTCCAGACGGGCTGCACCCTCGAGGTGTGCCTGAGATGGGCGGCGCACGATCTGACATCAGTTGTCGGAGGGGACTTGTCAAAGTCGAGCCATGCTCGGCAGTGACGAGTCCTACCAGGCGATGGCCGACCGTTTTGTCTCAATTGAAAGCCGACGAGTGGGTGCGAGAAGAGGTGGCCGACGCGGCCTCACCCCCGCCGATGACGAATGGAGGTACGAAGGCGGTGCTATCTGCAGCGCCTTCAGTATTGCCCCTGTGTTCTGTGTTGGGCCGGCATGAGAACCCGGTCCATAACATCATCAAGACACGGCGTCGTGGGGACTGGTCATAGCATAGCCGGACAGTTCCAGAGGAGGTGAAGTCTTTTCGCCGAGGCGAGCCTATCGTTGGACGGGTCCTGTTGCCTTCAGATCCGGGACCTTCAAATAATAGCGACTGAAGGCTCCCGTAGCGGTTTAGTTGGTATTGCTACATAATTGCCGAGTCCAACATAGGTCTGGGGGCCTACCCGGGACCCCAGATATCATGCTTAAATGCATTCTCACTCGTTACCAAATGAAGAAGTTGTTAAGAGATAAACCCCCTCACCTCTCCCGCAGATGGAAGAGATGCATTCCGATATGAGAGTGCTTGAAAAAGTAGTCTAACTATTATCTTCCTAGTAAAAGGTACCTACACCCACGACTCTACCTCGGGGGAAGCTCGCGGGCGGTACCTAAAATGACCTCGGCGCTGACGTGAACGTTTGGTTCATGGAGAGGATCATGGCTGGGAGAAACACTGCACCTTTGAAAAATGTCTTCTCTCTTCTCAGATGTATATAAGCAATGGGATTCTCTAACCACTACTATTTTATCTAGTGCAATAAAAGAACTTTCAAAACTTTTTTTTTTTTTTAAATAAGTGTGCAATTTAACATTAATCACAAGAACAATATAAATTGTACACAACCCGTAGAAAACCACAACTAAGCTTGCTACATCGTAATAAAAGATTATTTACTAAGCTCAATCTTTTCGAGTTAAAACTAATGTTTACAACAGCCGGGCACAAGAAATTCATGGGGTTGGCCGCTGGTAATCTGATTTCAAGGTCAGCAGAAAGCAAATTGCAACGGAAATGGTTTCTTAGACTTCAAATTTTGCTGCTTTAATTTTTCTTTATGCTTAAATAACACAATGAAATATTTTTAGTTACTATGTTCGATATCGTCTTGGACGTCCAGAACGAATGCATGCACGAAAAAGTATGACGTCATAGTAATATTCCAAGCCATATCATGATGATGATGACACTAATGTTTCGAATGTACGGTGCCTGCGATCGAGATAATGTAACAAGTTTCTTTTTAATTTTTTTACATGAGACAAGTGTCCGATCCTTTGATGACTACCAAAGCCCATGGATAAACTCTTTGCTCCTATAAAGACATGTTGCTCTATGGGCTATTGGAAAATCATAAGCTGCACAAAAAGTGACAGCATAGCTGTCTTTTCGCGGCGGCAACACGTGAGAAGCAGATGCCTCTGTCTTACCCGGACAATTCGTATGCAATGTACCTAAACGACTACTACTATTGCTAAACTTCAAAGCCATCTCAGATTCACTCACGAAACATGGACGTCCACTGTAAGATTTTTAAAGCTTTCTTTTAATATAAATATTATGAAACAAGGTCCACAATCTGCTAGTCTGTATGTAATTGATTGTCTATATCTTCTCAAACTTAATACAACAGATATTCTTGCGGTTTCCATCAATAGTTGGAACGATTAGTGAAAGCCTCAGTATATAATTTGTAAAGTTATCAATCGGTGACTAGCGAAACCTAACTATAAATAACTGACTAGCGCTAAAATTACATAAATACCTCACAATGTTTCTAATGTAATAAGAATGTGTTTATTCTTGATCTAGAATATATTATGTTAATCTTCAAGTGCATTAAGAATCTGAAATAAGCAGTTATCGTCGAGAGGAGTGCTTGACAATGAAGTGTCATAGTTGGAGCACAACCATTGTCTTATTTTGGAACATACCATCGCCGCGGTAATGCATTAAACTGCTAACAGTTTAACTTTCTACTGAATCAATATACTCATTCTGTTAGTGTTGCCATTCTTAGCTCGCAACTTTTCATATTTTTTATGAAGCTCGTATACAAAAGGCTTGCATTGTATCCGTTAAAGTCTAGACATTTGAAACGCGAACATGCTGTTAGATTTTTTTATAACGACAAGGCTTTTTTCTACACATTCCATTGTTTAGAACAACTAGACTTTAAAAAAATATGGAATATTAAAATAGGTTTATGGTGAAATATTCAAATAGACTGCAAGGAATGAAAGGAACATTTGTTGAAACCGACATTTTATTAGATAGTCAAATTATATTTATATGCATATAGGATACATACAAATGCCTTGAATTGTGCCTATAGATTTTTTATGACTTTGAAGATCTGTTGACTTAGTAGCTACGTGTGAATATCGGTCCTCTATTTTATTTGGTTATGTTTCTTTACTACTTTTTATGATGCTATGAGTACAATTGTAAAATTATAATACCTCTATTTGTATTATCCTTGGTGGTCTAGTGGTTAACGCTTTGAACTTCCATTTCGGTAATTCATGTTCAAAACCCGCAATGTAATTGTGAGTGTCTCTAACTTAAGAACTTAAGTACATTTTCTGGATGTTCATACGGTGAAGAAAAACGTCCTGTGGAAACGCCCATTCTTGTATTCCAATTCGAACTAACTTAGAATTATGTCTGGTTTCCCTTCTGGGTGCAAGAAATCAGATTTCAGTAGCTCTGAATAGAAACTGGCGCCCTCGTGGAAAATCCTGTATATTAGGTAGCCGACACCGACATCATCTGACGAGACGAGACTAAGACAAAAAAGAAGTAGTATTGTTTTAAAGGAAGCGGCCATGATATATGACTGCTGTCTCCCATAGATATCCACATATACCTCTACGTTAAAACTTCAGACCTTTTCTCAAATTGTAGTAACTTTTCATTTCATTTGACAGCCTTCACTTGGCGTAAGTCGAATATAAGGAACGTTACGTCCAATCATTTTTAAGTTCCACAGGAAATTAAAGTAATAAACAAATAACAGTAGCTTAAAGCTCCGACAAAATTTCTAGATGAATATAATGTGTAACTACTGCGGTACTAAACAATAATATAAAACAATCTTAACAAATAACCGCCATATATCGTGGTTTTATTTCAGCTACAAGTTTCGAACTGTTTGTCTAACAAAGGATAAATTTTGTGCTCTTATCTAGTGGATAAAACGATGTTATTAATTAAAAGTTCGACGATTTGCGCCCAATAACACGACGACCGCGGAATCCGACCTTTTGCCAAATGTCTTAGCGCAATTCTGCGCAGTCTTCACGTGATTGTCTCATATGTTATCCGTTGAGCTTATCGGATACTTCAAGCGTGTTTGAAGATAATTATATAATGGAAACAAAAAGAACAATATAATATTCATGCTCGTAATTTATTAATTAGGCCACAGTACTCGCTTCACGCAAAACAATGTGATAGAATTCGATTTTTTTTTCAACTTTTATCTTTCGTCTGCAGAATAAGTTTCAATAGAAGCTAAGACGATCGTAAACTCGATATGAGTAACAAGTGAGTACTAGTATGGAACTTAATGAGTTACTGAACAGATATTGATAGTCTTCGTAATTGATCAATGGTAAAACAACACTCCTCCTTAACATAATCATAACTCTTGACCTCGGTAAGTTACTTGGGTAATTAAAATGTTAAAAAGGTCCTTCCAGCAGAGCTCTTATAGAGACTAGCCTACTGCGTAGAATATACTATAATGAAAAATTGTGAGCCGAGTTTCTGAATCCTGACTGTTATTAGAAATTGATTTTTTTTAATAATAATGCCTTTTGCTCCGGCCCGGGACTCGAACCCCTAGAACCCTTTGGAAGAGTTAGTGCTATGCTGCATTGGAGGAGGTAGTGCCGTGAAACCACCCCTCGCTTAGACTAGGAAACATGCGGGAGGCATGTTTCCTAGTCTAATCTGCTCTACGGTAAAGAGATACCTAGAGCAGAGACGGTGAAATACTTGGGAGTCAACATCGATGGGTCTATGAGCTTCAAGAATCACATAGATAACGTTCTGAAAAAGGCACAACATGTCCTTTCTAAACTCTGTCCTCTTATAAACAAAATGAGCAAAATGCATGGTGCGTAAATTCATTTTTCCTGCTAGAACCAATATCATATACCGACTCGCTCGACCGGTACGAGCGGTGAAAACCATACATATAGAAACACAGTTATAACACATATGACTGACAGAATGACAAACTCACACACTCACACCGCTTACGGGAACTGACGCGGGTTCGAATCCGAAGGTTCAGAGCTTAGATTTCTAGAGATAAAATAACAAGACTTTAGTGAGCGCTAATAATAATAAATAAATCATGAATACGGTTTTTTGCTGATTTGTAGTTCGAATCGACTCCTCTCGTCAGAGGAGGGGTGAGTAGTCCGGCTTCCTCAGATAAGCCAAACAATAAACGAGCTCTATTGTCCTTACCCACGACATCGCAATTTGAACTGCATTGTGCGCGCGCCGTCCCAATAGTATAGGGAGGGGGACCGTTTCCCCATTTTCGTTCCCAAAAATAGTTACTTTAGGGTACGCCCACAATCAACCCGGTACATCTCTTCTCATCTGAGGGAAAAGTTGGGATCTGTCCCCCTATCGTCTACCTAAACCAGTTGAAAAATAATATGGTTGATGTCTCAACAAACTTGTAAAGATTGTAACATGCTGAATAATATTGAAATTTAGATGTTAAGAGCGTTAAAAGAAAATAATTTATGATGCCCAAATGGATCTGAAATTTTAATGTAAATTCCAAATTTAAAGGCCTGTATTTTATATTTATGTGTTTATTAACTCATTAGTAAACACACTTCCACTTTCAAAACGTGTTGGAATAAAAAAAATATATGACTTTGTGATTACAAGGTTACTTTTATAACATAACATTTTTTCTCGACTACTTTTTACTATTTTGAAGCTTTCTATGTTTTTTTCGAACGGAAAATAAATAAGAATTAAAATTTCCGCTTGAATATACTGTGTGCGGGATTGGGGGAGTGGCAGCGTTTCCGCCTTTGAACATAGAATTACAAATGTTACAAGACTAAAATAGAAACTGTTTTTTCCTTTATAAATACATCATATGAATTTTATAATGTTATTCTATATCCGATGCTAGCTAGCTAATCTCACGCTGTTGTTGGTGTTAAATAAATAACTTAACCTATATTAAAAAAAACCTTTCAACTAATGCATGGAAAAATAGTCGTTTTCTCTGTATTTAAGTTTCAGTTTTTACTGAATTAGCAAATATTATAACAATAACTAACAATGGGTATCAAGCTGCATGAGGTAGATTTTTAATCTATTTTTTTTTATATCACTGTTAGGGGGAGGGCAAATGAGAGAGCGATTTATACAATGTTATCTATATAAGTATGCCGTCCATAGACACCCGCATTATTACATATTATACTAAAGATATGAATCGCAGGTTCGTTTCCGCAATTATTTAGAAATTTCTCCAATCAATTATGTCCGATTTTGATAATTTGTATGTGTATCAATATATTATTCACAAGTAGTATACACATAATGCGTTTATTTCATTGCAATCAAGTCAGAATGAACTGTCCACTGGAGGGAAAAGGGAAGATCGACAACGCTCATACACCATGACAATCATGGGTCATGGTCAAAACTTAAATCGTTTGTGAAGAAGGGGTTGGACAGATATTACAATAGTTCTCGCCAGGACTTGTCTCCTTAATATAACAAGAACGTCAAAAGTTATATTAGACGCGCCAGATGAAACTACGAACAGACCAAGAGATATTGCTTTATATGAGTTATTTCATTGGACATATTTGCGTTTCTTGACGTATACCAATCCCGTCGTTTATTCAGACGCAATTCATAGTTACCTACATCCATTTCCATGCTTACATAATTTAACAACGGCGTAAGAGTACGGACTTATGTAAATTAATCTGGAAACTGTCGTTCCAAAAATGTGTATGAGTTTTATTCAATGTTAATACGAATGACCACGAAAGGATACAGGAATATGTTTAAAAAGAAAACAAGCCTGAACGTACGGTAGAATACAAGCCTGAACGCGCCTCAACCCTTTTTTTGGAATCATCGAATTGGCGTCATGACTGCCTGACTTTTTTTTTTTCGTAGAGACCTTGGCAGCGCTGTTGCCCTCGCCCCTACAGTTCGTCGTGTCTGCGGAAGACTTTTATGTCTTCAGGTTTTAGGTAGACGATAGGGGTACAGACCCCCCTCCTTTCCCGCAGATGGGACAATGCAAACCGGAATTTTTGTGGACATTGCCCTATAGTGATTATTTTTGGGACCGAAAAGGGGGAAGCGGTCCCCCTCCCCACACTAGTGGGACGGCGCGCGCACGATGCCGTTTAATGTTACGGGACGTGTACAAGGATAGTTGTGCTCGTCTTTCGGTTTGTTTTGTCAGAGGAGGCCCGCCTCCTGAAGCGCAATCGACCCCACCCTCTGACGGGTGGGGTCGATTTGCGCTTCAAATCGGCTAGAAGCCGTGATCATAATTCAATTTTTATTTTTAGAGCTCTCTAAGATCGCGTTTTATTATTTCTACATTTATCTAAGCTCACGTCTTACGTATTCGAACCCGGGCTCGTTTCCGTAAGCGGTGTGTAATAGTATTGGTTCTAGCAGGAGAAAATACATTTACGCACCATCCAGCCGACCCAAGGGGCCTGAAGTGTGTGTCGGGCTCAGGTCGTGAAGCGATAGCTACTACCGACTAAAACCCTTTTTGGTTTTGGGTTGGCCCTACTGGCATTTTACAGCGGATGCGTGTCTGAGTGTGTTTTTGCTTGTGTGCAAGGGTGAACTTAGCAACTGCTACGGCTATCGCGTCGTCGGCGTAGTGCAATGCCTATCACACAAAATCTTATCAATATTACTAAGTACTGGAAAAATATAGTTTCAAGTCTTAGTATACCTAGACAACCAAATGCTAATTTTAGTTTAACAAACAAAAAGTACTTACTCTTGGGCTTTTCATTAAATCAAACGTATAAACTAGCACGTCCTTTGATAAACAGTAATCGATAATCGAGAAGTTTGATAACAGTAATCGTCATTGATTGCGGCAGAACCACATTGCCAATGTTCACTAAAACAAATATAGATCCAAACTGAACTTCCTGGTCCTATTTCAATATTGAAATGGCAATCACAAACAGCCGTACTTCGGAGGGATAAGTACAGCTCCAGATAAAACAGATGTTACGTGAAAAAAATGTGATAGAAATCTCGGCCTGTATCGACCATTTTCCCCGGTATGTCCTTTACTTTATTTAACTAATTCACATAAAATCGTCCCCATATCATAAGTTATTAAATAACTTATATGTCGTAAGAGACATTTTAAGGTTACAGAGTTTGCGACATATCTTGGGAATAAGAGGCCCTTCCCGGGCTGTCTCTGTGTAATAATAATTATTCCAACTTAATAAATTGAATTTATTAAGTTAATAATTAAAATTATGAAATGTATATTGAATTGTCTTTTTATAGATATTTCATTTCATAATGATGAGATCCTCTGACTTTGTCTCGACGATTCCTCTCACGGCAGGACTCGGATTAAGCCGATTTTCGATTTAATTAATGACGTTCAAACAATACTTTTATTCAAAATTTTAAATTATTTATAATACATTTTGAACTTCAGCAATGAAATCATTATCCTTTCATTACTCAATCACACGATATTCCTTCGAAATAACACCTATGCTGTTCCGTTTCGCGTTGTTAGTACACTTAAGGTGGCCCATCGGGAGGAAGGAGGTATAGAGGACTACAGGTCTAATAACAATTATAATAAGCGTCAATAGTCATCAAGGTCCCCTTGTACTATAAAAAGACCTGCGTTTACCACCAATACTATATGTGACATGCATGATGATGATATAAATTAAATAATGTTCTTATCATCCATTATACATAAATTATAAACGCACAATACGATTCATGATACTCAATTAATTTCCAAACAAGGTTTTCCGTAAAAACATCTTGTAATTGGATACCTCTGATGTTGTAAATAAATTTTAAACGTCGAGAAATATAATCTGATGTTGATGAATTGCTTCTCATGAATCTTTAGCGGCTCAAAAGATTCCCATCTATTACATCACGACTTGGATTTTAAAGAGAAAAAATTATATTCGTAAATAAGTGGTACTTTTTATTCACTTGATAAAAATAATGATGTACTTATAAATTGATTTGTTTGAAATTATAATTGTTCAAATGTACGTTATGAAATATGGTAGCATAATATATTCTATATTATAGCAAAACAGTTAAATTAAATTTCAGCTCAGTTAAATTAAATTTGTAAGACAAGTTTTTTGTTCCTTGGACGTGCTGATCTCAGAAACTACTTGTCAAATTTGAAAAATTATTTCAGTCCTATAAATAGCCTACATCGAGGAATACCATAGGATGTATATATATATATATATACCATCGTTCTATCTCCAGAAGAAGCATATTGGCAATTTCTACACTATAGAATATACTAGTTTTTTGAAAGACGTAGTGCAATATATGCTACATAGGAGGAGGCAGTGCCGCCGTAAATTGACACCTATATCGCCTTTCGTGCGGTTTGTGAGTAGCTGGTGGCTTATTTGGGAGGGAGGTGAAAAAGAGTGCAACGCATCGGCATAACTATGCTGTTGTTCATGGGAGTCGGTAATCGTTGAAAGGCTCTGATTGCTCGTTATTTGTTATATACAAATAAAGCATAAAAAACTCATTGACTATTCATGAACTGGATTGACTTGATAATTGCTATGGCTAAGAGTGCAGTTCCAAACCACTGAAGAATGTTAAGATAAAATGTCACATCCCTAATATACAGATGTTTCTGGGCACCAGAAGGACTTTTTAATTCCTATTTAGTGTAACACTTTGTAGAACTGTAAGGGGAAAAAGCGTCTGGCGCCTTTCGCCCTTCTATTACAAACACAACATTAATTATGCTTTTGCTTCAGAAGACGTTCAAGTAATTCATGTGGCCTCATCTTTCGGCAAAATGAATGTTTGCAATAATTTTGTGGTAGTCGCGCACCTCCTTTGTTTGTTTGCTTATTAAATTATGAAAGGCGCTGGGAATTTATAATAAATGACTACTTGTTTCGCAGCTGACATGCTTTCCCCAAAGTTTGATTACCATTTTATATTTTTTTAAAGTTCATTTATACATTTATAAAAAAAACCTATTATAAAAGGACGTTGTAACAAAATTGTGATGACTTTGCATCCGATCAACCATCATCAATCTTTGGGGGTTTACTGCTGCAGCTCTTGATTGTTACATACTTATGTGTATGTGTGTATCAACACATGCGTTACGTCAGGATGATTGCTATGGCTAAGAGTGCAGTTCCAAACCACTGAAGAATGTTAAGATAAAATGTCACATCCCTAATATGCAGATGTTTTTGGGCATCAGTAGAACGTTTTAATTCCTATTTAGTGTAACACTTTGTAGAACTGCAAAGCATCTGGCGCTTTTCGCCCTTCTATTACAAACACAACATTAATTATGTTTTTGCTTCAGAAGACGCACGAGTAATTTATGTGGCCTCATCCTCCGACAAAATTAATGTTTGCAATAATTTTGTGGTAGGCGCGCACCACCTTTGTTTGTTGGCTTATTAAATTATTAAAGGTACTGGGAATTTATAATAAATGACTTCACTTGTTTCGCAGCTGACATTTTTTCATTTTTACACTTATAAAGAAAAATCTATTATAAAAGGACGTTATAACAAAATTGTGATGACTTTGCATCCTATCAACCATCATTAATCTTTGGGGGTTTACTTCTGCAGCTCCTGATTGTTACATACTTATGTTTATGTGTCTATCAACACATGCGTTACGTCAGGATGACGTATGGAAGGCTGTGTGACCATCCCAAGAGATGGACTCTAGCCGAGGAGTGTTACGTGTACGATGGTGAGCTATAGCACATCACTAATGTACACACCTAAGATGTCTTCATCTCTCAATATTTATGTGTCTTACACAGCCTTCAGCTGTCATTACAGTACAGACTATTTAAATATCTTGACAGATATGCAACAGCCCAAAATGACCGATCAATGATAAAAACGGTAAAATGCGATACTGATTTGCACATCAAATAAAACAATTGCATGAAATTAACTGCAAATTCGGTTTGTTTATTTCCTATTTCTATCAAATATTTTGATCGAAGGAGAATTGTGATTTTTTTTATCTGCATTGTATAATATATAATGTTTTTGTATGACTCTATATCACCAGAAACGGAACCCTTTCCTTTTCTTCACAGATATGCAGATATATATAGGCAGACAATTAGATAGACAGGTAAACGCATGGACAGAGAGAGGAATAGATGGACGAGTAAAGAAGAGATCCTATCAGACGGCCGCTTTTTGGAAGAAGAAGTATCTACGGAACTCGAAAAAGTCGATTTTGCACTATTATCAAGATATATATAATTCAATATATATATAATTCAATACCGTTTAAAGTAGCTAAAGCCGCACTTATCTTTTTGTTGACGCGGGGAAACGCATTTACGCGCCTGGCGTCCGTCCCTGGGTCCGGTGGTGTGTGGGTATGTGCCGCGAGTCCCGAATACCCGCAGAAACACTCACGAGTGCCATCAGTGCCACCCTTGGTGAGGTGCCCCGCAACAACAATCATCAGTACACCTCGACGGCTAGTCAGCCCCTAAGGGACCAACTCCACCTCCACAGATGGGCCCAGCACTACAGGACAACCCCACCGACCTTGGGACAGTGCAATGGGGTGAGGATCCTCGCCCCTTGCCCCGTGCCTAAAGGCGCCACCTCCTGTTGCTCTTAGGACCTCTCTTCTTATAAGAGGGGTACCGAGAGGGATTCCTCCTCCGGATCTTTAAGCCGCCTCTTCTTATAAGAGGAGTGCAAAGATCGCCCTGAGTTCAAGTGGCTTCGCCTGGGTTCACCCCAGGCAATTAAGCTCCACCGTCACGACAAGGATTGAACCATGGTGAGGAGCTAAAGCCGTACCTGCCCTCGTATTTAGTATATTTTTTTTATAGTATAGGGGGTAAAAGATTATAAATTACTATGCAGATGCGTTGCCCTACTTTCAAATTTCCCTCCAATGCGCCACCGACTACTCACAAATCGCATCAAATGAGACACCGAATAGGCCACATTACGGCGATATCATGTGAGCGAAAGGTAGCTCCACTATCATACCGTACCTAATTGCCCTGCAATACTCCACCTATTACTATCAGCATGAACATCATTATCAGCCAAAATCAATTTCTGTTTTTTTAAAGGCCCCATGCCGAAGGCTCATTACACTGTTGGCAGCGTAAAGGGATTTTAAAATAAGATCCCGGAACCGTCTCCGCAAAAACAAGTTGATCCGCGATATCCTATGAACTTTGTGCAAAATCCTAGAATTATTATTCGCGAAAACCTCGAATAGAACTATCTGTGCAAAACGTAGTTTCAAAATGCCCAAAGTGTAAAATCCAGAGTTTAATCCCAGAAAAAGTACACTACAGCGCACTGCCCGTGATGTAGCCGGCCCATTGAAACACCAAGCCAGTCGTGCAACGTGAGTGCCGCAATCAGCGTCATCACATACCCAGAGCATCAGCTTTAACTCAAATCAGCTGAGTCCAGTACAAGATCGTCCCGCTCGCCGTGTCTCTCGCGCGGTTCGAATAGTTCCGAGAAGTGATAGGCGTTGTTATTACTCTATCTATGTTCAAGTAAGTGATTCTTAGCCTGTGGTTCTCAAACTTTGTATTATTCTTATTTTATCAATCTATTGTGTATTACCGTAAAACGGCAGAAAGTAGGTCGCAAAGTCCGAAAATAGAGAGGACCCAAATAAATATCACAATCACTTTCATACCTCCGGGGCCCACTACTAGGTCGGGTACCAGGAAGAAAGCCATCCTCAGCGTCAATAAACTGGAATTAGATTTGTCAACAATATTAAAATTCATCAAACAATTCGACGGAACCAGAGAATTCCTGAATGCTTTCCTAGTGAACTGCAACAACGCATATGATCTAGCTACAGGACTCCAAAAGGATATATTATTCAAATATATATTGTGTCAACTACAAGGTAAGGCACAAACTGCATACTCTGTTAAAGAATTGACAAATTAGCCCCAATCAAAGGAGTTTCTTCAGACTCATTTCAGTGAACGCAAGCATCATGCTCATTTGTTAATAGACCTACAGGAATGCAAACAAAATTCTCTTGAATCAGTATCTCAGTACGCCCTTAGGGTAGAGACCTAATTGTCTCAACTGTTAACCGAAATAGCGATAGCACACGGCCATAGGAGTAGGGAAATGATAGGCCGTACAGCGGCAATGGAAGAGCTAACCTTACATCACTTCCAGATGGGGCTAATACCAGAAATATTTAAATTCCATCAAAATCCATCCATAATTGATAATATTCATTCGGTGTCCGACAATCTAACTGTAAGTCATAATAATGAGCCTATAATATTGATGAGGGCCCAACCCAAAAAACGGATAGACGTCTCGTCCCGGTATCGTGCGTGACTAAGATTTAAAAAAAAATCGATAGCCGATATTCTAATCTAAATCCCTCTCCGATACATGGAGATTACCTCAGTCGAATTAATCATCATCATCAACGCGTTTCTCGTTCTATATCCCAGCCTACTAACAACCAGGGTAACCAGCCCCAAATTCATATTAGTGCTGACGATCTAAACCCACCTCTGAAACATGGAGGTCATCATAATCATGAACGCGTCTCTTATCCAAAATGCAAGCCCACTAACAAAAAGGGTAACCAGCCCCAATCTCATAGTGGTACCAACAAAATGAAATCAATGAAGGTCTATGAAATATCTAACGATCTTGCCATTATGCGTCTCCCTCATGTCATTATAAAACCTTCCATATTCGACATTCCACTGTCTATACTGGTCGACTCAGGCTCAGCAGTCTTAAATAAAAAACTAACGCTTACAGATAGATGTTCTTAATGTACTACTAAAAGGAATTGATTCAACGGAAACACCCGTGTATATTAAAGGTCATTTCCAATTAAATTTAAAAGTTGGTTAAAATAATATAAAACATAAATTCCATGTAATTGATCTTATTAACTTACCCTGCGATGGAATTATAGATTCCGACATGCTAACTGCCCTTAACTGTAAAATTGTCAATGACAAAAAACTTACTTCATAAAGCTAAGACATATTTAAAATTACTTTTCCGCGAACCTACCTATCTAATTCCTCCTAGAACTGAGCAAATAATCGAATGCTCCATTCTAAATCCAGAAATAAAGGAAGTACTAGTTCTGGAGCAGAAAATGTCCAAAACGCTACTGATTGAAAACTGCATAGTACGTGTAAAAGAAAACAACAGGATTAGCAATCAATATTTCTGATACTGAAACTAAAGTAAATTCAAATCTTAACCTAAAAATAATCCTGCTTAAATCGTCCACTTTGCTCTGACTATTCTCATATTTATCTCACGAGCCTCTCTCGTATAACAACGCGTTAAAATATGAAATCAAAACCACAATCAGTTGTGGCTGTATCAGTACAGCAATTCATACTCAAAATTTCCAGTTCCCAAACATCTACAAGCCAGAAGTTCACAACCGAATCGGTAAAATGCTTAGAGAAAACATAATTGAGCCGTCAAATGCACCTTAGTCCTCCCCAATATGGGTGTTCCCAAGAAGTTAGATGCATCCAACGTTCAAAAGTGGAGAGTAGTAATAGTCTAGTATACTATATATATAAATAGAGGGATAGAGAGAAAGTTAAATGACGTAACAATGGGTGACACATACCATCTCCCATAGATAATGGAATACTCGACTAGCTCAGTAAGAGTACCTACTTCTCTACCCTTGATTTGGCTTCTGGCTTTCACCAAATTCTTCTAAATGACAGCGATGTATCCAAAACGCCCGCGCAATTATACCAAGAACTTGCAGATAATTATAGATACTTACTCGTAGACTTTAAGCTACCTGTTAATTTAGAATTAAGTCAAATTTATTTTTTATTGAATATATCCAATGTGTTTTGTTATAGCTTAAATAATAAAAACATATTTATTTTAAGGATACCTTTAGTGTCTTCTACCGAATATAGCCTATATCATAGTTTAGTGTTACCAACGCCACATAATATTATATATTATAAACGTTATAATAATATAACACACAACATTATAAACCACATTCTTTTACTTTTGTTATGCTTAGTTATAAGTACATAGCCTTATCTAAGGACAAGTTACAACATTGTCATCTAGAATCACTACAAGAATGCAGAGTATTGACATCTCGCGAATACATTTGTGAAATTATGACCTCGATTGGTTCGAATCCCAGTTGCGAAAGCAAACCGTTGTCTAACGTCGTGAGTGCTTTATACATAGATATATGAAATATGCGCAATAAGAATTGGATATATGTACAATCACAGAGAAGTAAACTATATATTCAATGTAATAACTAGAAAGTTGTGGAAATAAATATTGTTGGTACAGGAATCATAAACATGCCAAATACTCGTAATTGTTATGGTTATTGTAAAAATACTAAATGAATACCGAAGACCTTTAGTTTAAAAATAAATGTTACTACACTTCGCTCTGATTTTAATATTATTAAGGACTCATGTTGTACTTTAGGTAAGTTTATAAAAGAAATAAGTCATGAACCCCGTATGTCGACTTACCTTAGCAGAAAAATCTAATTTAAAATACATATGGCATCTTCTCTTAAACTTCGAATTTTATCCCCGATGTTTTGTCTACCGCGGGGAGGTGTTATTAATACCTTTAGCACCCCAGAACTTCATACTTATCACGCAGGTTACGAGAGATTCATACTTATCACGCTCGTCGTCGTTGAGCATTTTTCGGGTGAACAAAAACCTTGGAACTTGCACTACAGTCACACTTCACGTTACACTTACACGTGACGTGTTAAACATGACAAATAACATTCGCTACAAATATGAAATGTACTGTACTTGTTGATTTCTTTCTGCAAACGACATGACTGCCTCCGACTTTTATTTGGATGGACCAATACGTGTGAGTTATATGATAAAAGCTAAATCTTTGTCGAACAAGTGAGGTTAATGCGTCTCGGGAAACAGGCCCAGGGCCCTGCAATTTTTATTGGTGATGCGAAGAAAATATTTAGACATAACACCTAACTTTATTTTTTTTTGTGTAACCAAGGAGTTCTTCTCCTTCCGACTCTTGTAGGTACCACTCTTTTGTTGTCACACACTTGCCAAAATTTATCTGTGCCTGTTTTTTGATTCTTTAAACAGTAAGCTGACTTATAGTGATTAAACTTCAATATTGAGGGTTGGGACTCTCCTTGCCGTTTTAAGGCACGAGGTCATCAATTAAAATACGTAGATATTAAAAAATCTTAGGCGGCTCTTGACAATTTATCATATTGCGCAAACTTACGAATTACTACTTCTGATGATTTAGATAAATTATTACAATCGTTTGATGCAACCTTGCGCAGGTTTAATGCCTATTGTGCATTTCAACTTATCATCTAGGGGCCACTTCAATGCCTATTAACATGTCAAGCACCGTTTATTCTCGAGAGATAAACAAAACACGAAATCTTAGCTGTAAATTTATGTTGGGTAATCGAGTTTTCGTATGACAAATTGTGTTTGCTATAGCAAATTGTGCCTACAAAAAATACATAGTTTACCGTTCGTAAAAGACCCCTCTGTACGAGCGCTCTTACTTTTTGCACCAAAGGGTTAATTTTGATCCCTATTCCGTTGTTTGTACAAGTGAGTGTATTAAAGTAATGCGACACTGTATCAACACAGACAAGATTGATGGAGGGCGGAATTTCTTCACTAATACAACATTGCACGTTTGAAGTTTAAGTGGATTACGTAAATAATAATATAAGGCGGATACGGATGCTTCTCATAAAATATTTATATGTATCTAACCAAAACGGGATAAGCATTTGAAGCGCAATATAATTTTAACGCTTTTTAAATAGTTTGATATATTTATATTTGAATTGTGATTTCGATAATAGCTAACCACTGTCTAGTGAAATTCCAAAAATCTAATAGATGATTGACCGGATAATAATTACAATAAATCTCTTACGAAATAATTTAATATCATCGATTTTGGTGAGTTTTACTGTTTCAAGCCAGCTGTAGTGTACATACCTCGCGTCTTCACTTGCATAACATCCATCCCAAGGAAACCATTACATATTGTTGCAGTAATAAATACCATTATTTTATTCCCAATAATTATCTGAATCTATCCCTGTTATAGTCCAAATGTTCAAGATGTTTTTCGCGAAAGAGAAACAAAAATACATAAAAACTTAAGTATCTATAATATTGGTAGTTTATCTTTGTAAGTCGCCATATAAGTTATTTATAAGTCGCCCTATAACTAACGGCTATTAACAACAGAAAGAATTTGTCCTATTCACTATTTATTATCTCAACAGACGACAAATAGCGCCAACGTATGTCAATGGGGTGTCTTGGGCTGGAGTTCTACTGACATTTCAGATATGTATGATTTAGTGTTATGGTTACCTATGTCTTGTGGCAGTGTTCATACTACATTTGACTAGAGTCAGCTGCGGTTCTACCTGTGTAACTCCGGTCCTATTAGTCGTAGCGACATGTCATATAGCCTTTAGCTTTCCTCGTTAAATGTAGTTCCTGAGATAAGTGAGTTCAAGCAGACAAACTCTTCAGCTGTATGTTATAGTTAAGATATAGTAGAAGAGTATCAAAGTGATGTCTACTTCAAGTGGTAGTACTATTTCTGTACTAAAATTGAATCGAACTAGCACAGCTGTGCCTTGCACTTAAATAATACAGGCGTAAAATAACAGCAATGCAAAACAGTTGTAAGCCACACTGTCAAGGCTAGGGTGTTTCTGGCTCTTGCAGCATAGCTATTTCACATTAGATGACTTCACTGCTTGTTGTGTAATATGCAATAAAATAGAATCTACACGATCGACATCGGGTCAACGAGATATCAGAGCCTTTTTACGACTACCGACGGCCTTGACCATCCACATAATTACTATGCCGATGCGTTGCCTTTCCCCCCCCCCCTACCCCAATGGGCCACCGGCTACTCACAAACTGCACGAAACACGACACTGTAGATGTCACACTACGGGGGTATTATGTGAGCGAGGGGTACATCCCGGTTCGTGCCGGCTCAATTCCGTTGCATAGGAAGATACAGTGTCATACACTATGCATGGTATCTACTCCTTTGCATTAAGGGGCTACCTCTTCCTAAAAACTGTGAGCAACTTATGTATCCCTGGTTGCACTCGCATTATATTTATATTACACGCGGCAATGTATAACTCGTATGAAATTTAGTTGTTTCCACACGATTTCCATACGTTTCCGAGTGAATATTTCTTTAGCAGAATAGCGCACACAGAGAACAGATTCTGTCAAAATTTTATACTTCTTCTTGTTTAGGACTAGCTAATATACCGATATTATCTAGTCCTAAATATGTAGATGAGAATTTTATTTATCTAAATCGTACTTAAGTTTATGAGAAAAAAAGTAAAAAAAAATGTTTTATCCTTTTTTTAAGTTATATAATATATTAATTGGTTAGAGACCAATAAACATTATAAAAGGAAAAAAATATAAAACAACGTCTAGGTAGACATTTCAACTTTGGCACGGCAACAATTATTTCACGAAAGCATTGATTTACCAATAATTATACAAACCAAATTGAGCTACATTTAACAATATTTAATAAGATAATTGAGATAATAATACCAAAGGCATTAAGTAATTTGGTAACATTTCGCGGGAATTTAATGCCTAATGAAATGCCACATCGAATAGGAACCTTTCGGGTAACGAAAGGTCTGGTTAAGAGATACGAGGACTTAGGAACAACATGGGGACGGTGTTTTGTGAATTAGTTAAACAAAGTAAAGAAGATATCGGGGAAAATCTTCGATACTGACATTTCTACTTTTTTCACGCTACGTCTGTTTGATCTGGAGCTGTACTTATCCCTCCGCTTTGTGATTGCCATTTCAATATTGAAATGGGACCATGAAATTTAGTTTGAATCTATATTTGTTTTAGTGAAATAAATTGTAACTTATAGCTAATAATTAAAATTATGAAATGTATATTAAATTGTGTTTTTATAGATATTTCATTTCATGATTGATGAGATCCTCTGAGTTTGTTTCGACGATTCCTCTCACGGCAGGACTCGGATTAAGCCGATTTAATTACTGGCGTTCAAACAATATTTTTATTCAAAGTTTAAAATTATTAAAAATACTTTTTGAACTTCAGCAATTATTAAATCATTTTCCTTTCATTTTTCAACCACATGATACTCCCGTGAAATAAAACCTATGCTGGTTAGTGCATTTAAGGTGCCCCATCGGAAGGATGAAGATATATATTACAATAAGCATCGATACTCACCAAGGGGACTTCCCTTGTACTATAAAAAAACTCTACGTTTACCACGAATACTATATGTGACTTGCATGATGATGCTATAAAGTAAATAATGTTCTTATCATCCATTATACATAAATTATAAACGCACAATACGATTCATGATACCCAATTAATTGCCAAACAAGGTTTCCTGTGAAAACATCTTGTAATTGGACACCTCTGATGTTGTAAATAAATTTTAAACATAGAGAAATATAATCTGATGTTGATGAATTACTTCACATAAATCTACAGCGGCTCAAAAGATTCCCCTCAATTATATCATGACTTGGATTTTAAAGAGAAAAAATTATAGTTGTAATTAAGTAGTACTTTTCATTCAGTTAGATAAAATGATGATGTTCTTATTAATGAAGCTTTGATTATTCAAACAAACGTTTATGTACCATGCGTTATGAAGTATAATAGCATAATATATTATAACAAAACAATTATCAAGCTCATTTAAATTAAATTTATAATACATAATATGCGTTTAGAATATCTATCAGTAATCTATTTTCTTCAATATAGGGCCTCAAAAGTATAAAACATTTTAATTCCTATTGAGTGTAACACTTTGTAGAACTGCAAGGGGAAAAATCATCTGGCGCTTTTCGCCCTCCTATTACAAACACAACATTAATTATCTTTTTGCTTCAGAAGACTCTAGAGTAATTTATGTGGCCTCATCTTTCGGCAAAACGAATGTTTGCAATAATTTTGTGCTAGGCGTGCACCTCTCATTTGTCTGCTTATTAAATTAGGAAAGGCGCTGGAAATGACTTTTTTTGTTCCGCAGCTGACATTTTTTCCCCAATGTATAATTATCAGTTTATGCTTTTTTATAGTTCGTTCGCTACTGAAGCCCTACGTTTACTCAAATTTTCTACTGTAGATTATGACGACATGAGAAAACGGATTGTGTAATGTTTTATTGAAACTTTTATGTCATGGTTGGACTTATCTAGTTCTTTGACTATGCTCTACATTACACATAAATTCATTTATAAATTGAGGTATGAATATATGTTTATTACAAGGCATAAACGACTATTATTGTCAGTCCAATTAGCTGAATTTTTATATTATATCATATAAATTTGTTGTTTTTTTTTTGTGGCTAATGTACGAATATTCACCGGCACCAGTCACTATTCAACGTTACAGCTACAGAGTGCCATTGGGCCACCGGCTACTCACAAACCAAATGAAACGCGACACCGTAGTTGTCACTTTACAAGTTTCTTCTCTTCTTATAAAAGAGTGTGTGCTCCACCGCCACGAAAAGGCTTGAAACATGGTGGTGAAAAGCTACAGGGCACCGTCCTGATCAAACGCGGCTGGTGACACCTGAAAAGTTATAGTGTTTTTATAGCGTAGGAAGACAAAGGAGCTCCTTCACCCCACCCCCTAATAGACCGTCAGCTACTCAAATACGACAAGAAAAGTGACTGCATAGCCATAATTTATAAGACTTTCAAATAACAATCTTACAGTATAACGGTACAATTCAAAACTCATATAATATAATGAGTTTGGACTTCAAGGTTTGTAAAAAACAGGCATATAAGAATTACTAGCCTAAAAGTTTATATTTAAATAAATTCTGCCGGATATAATGGTGTGGTGTCCACACGAGAAACGGCGATTCATCTCAATTTGTGCAGTGAAGGGTGTCAATTAATTGGAAATTCGGCTCAGTTAGTGGACAAAAAACCGTTTAGCGTTCCAGATATAAAATACATTTTCCTTTTCCCTTAACTGCTAACTTCCCGTAGACGGTGCTTTAAAATAAACGGTAATAATATATTTTAAATTCATTATTTTTCGATGGTTATTCTATGCCATTTTTGTGTAAATTATTTATAAAAGAGGACAAATGTTAAGCTAATAATATTTTTGTAGATGTGAGGGCCCAGAAAAGGGAAAAATCTATGAATGTTCTTGGGTGATATGTTAAATCACAGACATCAAAATTCTTCCTTTAGACAGTTTTTCAATTTGAAGAGGAAGGAGTGAGTGCTATTTTAGTATTACAGATTAGATGAATAGTTGCCGAACAGTTAGCACTTCACATAATTCATATAGGTCCTTGATTGGGTAAGGATAGGGTTTAAAAGTTAAACTTTAGAATTGCACGTTGAGCAGTCTCTAATTTCCTTAGATACGTTTTATGAGTGCCACCCCATGCTGTTATACAATAAGTGAAAGTGCCAATCATTGGCAAAGCGCAAAATACATTTGTTTCATTACATATGAATCTAAAATGTGACGCATAAGGCCACGTGTTCTTTAAAATTTAGCTTATGATCGATCATTTTTCAGGTATTTAATGACTTTACCTCTTTCAAGAGTATGGCAGCTGCAATAATGTTGCTTCGTGATCCTTGGCGGACAAGAATGAATTTTATTATTTAAATTATTATGAATAGTAGTTTCTTTAATGGAAAAGGTCATATAAACTAAATAGTTTTATCCGCATTTATGGTTAAGTAGTTCTCTTGGAGCCACTTGTGTACCCGAACAATACCTTTTTGAGCCAGTAAGTATACCTCCTGCCACGTTTTGGCATTGAAAAGGAGAGCTGTATGATCCGCATACGAAATTATATTCCCGAATTATGGTTAATAGTAAGGAGATCATTTAGGTAAACCAGGAAAAGGGCCCAATATACTGCCCTGAGGAACACCATAGGTAACTCGTAGGTCACGACTTTTATAATTGCCTATTTTCACTGACTGATACGATGACTGATAAATATTCCTTAAAATATTTAAGTTGTTTTCCTCTTATTCCGTAAGATTTAAGCTTGTCAATCAACCAGGGAATTCACAATGTGTCAAAAGCTCGGGACAAATCTATAAAAATTTATTGTTATCTAATTTGGTAGCTATATAATCTTATTAGCTATATAATATAATTATGAACAGCGTCGATAGTTGAGCGTTTTCGTCGAAAACCAAACTGATGATGGGATAATAGTTTCCTTTGTTCAAGGTAATTATTAGTCTATTGTTAAGGTTTTTTTTCTGTTCTTTAGAGATAGCCGGCAGAATAGATATGGGTCTATAATTTTGAATCTCATCTCTTTTAACCTTTTCTAAATATACGAAAAATTTGTGATTTTTTTAATTCAATCGGGAATATCCCATAATTAAGACAGAGATTGAAAATATGTGTGAGAAGTGGCAAGATAGATTTGATAACATTCTCCATATCAACCCTATCAATTCTTCCAACATAATTTAATTTTTCTGTGGTCAGCAACAGAAAGAATGCATAATGTATGTAGTCGATGGTATTTTTGATTTCAAAAGTACATGATCGAGACATGTTCCGCTGATAGTTCTAGTTATCAAATTATGAGTCGCTAGTAAACCATGATATGCCAACAAGCTTTGGTACACATCTGAGTACTGCGGTGAACAAACAACACTGATATCAATATTGATATCGCCTATCAAAACGATATTTTTAAAGCTTGATATTGAAGTAAGTGTAACATTTAAAGAACTTATAAATGGATCAACATTTAGATATGATGGTGGACGATATATAACTATAATCGCTGTCTCATTGGAGTCCATTTTTAATAGTAGACAACTAAATATCAGTTAGGAGGGTATCTTTAACATAAACTACGACTCCATCATTTTGTTCTTTATTATTACGTGTATGAAAATATCTACAGCCCATAATACTAGGAATGTTAGCAGATAGTAGCCAGCACTCCTTAAGGGTCAGAATGTCACATTCAAAATTCATTCTTTAAGGAAACATCAGTCAGAAAAATTACGGTTTATACTTCGAATATTTTGAGTGGTTAGACAATTGTTAGGTGACATTGCACTTTTATAGTTCTCAACCGGTATATACTTCGAACTCGCTACAGCAAATGTATCTACGTCGCTCATTATATTATGTATTTCTAACATTAAAATGTAAAGTGCAGCAACACTGAGATTAAAATATATTGTCGGTTAAATTTATTATATTTAGTGGGATCACAATTATTTATTAGTATTATATAGTGAGTTGTGTGATTTGTATATTAACTGTATAATGTTGAGTAGTGTAAACTGATCGTGGATAAGTGTATACTTGTAACGTATTCACAAATAATATCACGTTTCGTAATGTAGAATTTCACCCTTATAATATTAGTATTTAAGAGATCTGCTTCTACTCTGATTAGTCGCTGTGGGGTTCCATCTTGTTTTCGTAGCAATATTTTTCCGTTAGATAACCTGCAATATCGGTAATTGTTACTCTTAGCGAAATCCCTCGATAAGAAGAAGAGTATTTTCATTCTGGTAGTAAGGTTTTCAGATAGATATATCGGGGTATCAGGTCCACTTATGCCTAGCTTAATGGTACTGAGTTTTCTCTCTAATGTATTTTTTATATATGCTTTAGACTTCATTATACCAAATGAATATGTATTAATGACTTTTAGCCTAAGTATTTATATCCTGTTTCATTATCTACTGGTCGTATTTGTTACCCATTTTTTACTGTGTAAATATTTTTCATAGTTTTTGATAAAAATTATATAAGAGTGGGGTGAATTTTGTAGTGTTTTAGTATGTAAATAAGCCACGAGTGCGGTACAGAATCATAAGCTTTTTTTGTAATCTACGTACACTATGTACGTAGATTACAAAAAAAGAAGAAGAGCAGATATTTCTTTTCTTTTGCAGTGCCTGTTTGGATGCTACTGAGTCGATGATAAGGTGCTCTTTACATCCTTGGCTGATTTTACGGCATCCTTTTTGTTGCTCAGCGAGTAACTGATTCATATTTATGTGTTTGTATAAGAGGCGACTAATGCAAGAGGTTATTATTTTATAAATATTTTGAAGACAAGTAATTGGTCGGTATTTAGCGGGATTTTTGGTATCTGTAAGATCTTTAGGTAGCATGTAAGTAGTTCCTTGTGTCGTATAAGGTGGCATATGGTCTGGGTTTTGTAAAAAAAGGGTGAGTACTTGTGAGTTTCTTGTACCAATTATGGATTTTGTCTGTTCCTTTCGCCTTCCAGTTATGGGTTTCGGCTATTACTGAAGTCAGTGTGTCTATATCAATAGTATCGAATTCCATTTCTGGTATGTTTTGAAACGCGTGTTGGATTTCGGCGATCCAATTACTATTGTTGTGAGTTACTGGGTTAGACCATATGTTAGACCAGAATTCGTGTAATGCTTCTGAAGTTGGCGTTTCTATAAGTGAGGTATAGCTTGTGTTATTCGTAGTCAACGTTCTATAAAATTCTTTTTCGTTTGTGCAGAACATCTTGTTTTGTGTTTTCCTTAGTGTTGTTAATTTATAACGGCGCAGTCGGCTTGCTATTGCCATTGGCTCTTGCTGTGTCAATGAAATGGGAAATCTCTATATTGTCAGGTTCATGTTGTGAGTGTATTCTATATTGCAGTTTAATGCGTTCAAAGTGTTCCCCTAAGTGAGCGGGTCGTGTTTCCCCGTACGTAGTGTGTGAGTCTCCCGATATCTGCTCTCAGGTTAGTGATTCTTCTTTCAAGACGTATTTGCCACGCTGGAGTTTTGTTTCTATTGTTTGTGCGTTTTAGTGTATTATGTATTTTACCTCCAATGTATGTGATTGCCGTATGTGCAGTGCAGTAGATTATTGTTTGTAAAGTAGAGTAATCTGTGGCTGCAGAAATATGTTTAGGTAATATTTTTACATTTATTGAGTAAATTAGAATAGCGAAATGTTCTTGCATAATTCGTCTATTTCCTTTAATTTTTCTTCGGAAAGCAATCCTGGATTATTGTATCGGTCTCGCGTAAGGTTGTGAATATGGTCCTCTTCATTTGCAGTCGGTAACTCTAAATTGGGTTCTTGATTATAGGTATTATTTTGTGATGCGGTAGATATATGTATATGATGTTGTGATTCAGAGTTTGGAGACAGTTGGCGTATATCAGTACCAGCTTCTATTACTGTGGCTGCTTCATCTTTTATTTCCTGTACTCTAGTGTTAGCAATGTATTTATTCCTAATAATGGCTCTAAGTTGGTCCGAGATTCTCTGTTCAGAAACATGTGCTAGGTGAGGATAAGCAGTTATTACAGCTGCATACAGTAAAGGCCTATAAGTTGTTTTGTTTGATTCGAGTTTAGTTATTTTGTAATAACTGCGTAGTATAGTTTCATTCACTGCGTTGCTCCAGGATAATCTTTGGCGATGGCTGTCGATGTTTTCCTGGGTTTGGGGTATTGTTTGGTGATTTCGTTGTAAATCTTGTGTTCTTTCGTCTGTTGTGCGTGAGTGGTAGTGATTATCATTCAGCAACGAGGTGACTTCTATTCTGATTTCATCCAGTATGTTTGGAGGTAGTAATTAATTTCTAAAGATGGCCCTTTTTTGGTCACCCACTCTTTGTATGGAGATAATAAATCGAGGGAATTTAGTTGTGAATAATTAATGCATTTGGGTAGGTAGGATTTTTTATTTTGTTCTAGATTAGAAGCTGTAAGATAAGCACGCCATATGGAGCGGTTCATATCTTCCGTCCACCTGATGCTCGTGCGTTTCCTGGCTACAGTGGGTGCCGAAATAACGGCGAGTGCCTCCTACACAACATCTGTGCGGTTGAGTGTTGTTGGTGAAGATGGGGGTGATGTAGGGGAAGTCTGCCTCGAGTAGCTGTGCCGCGTCGATCTACTCTCAACAGAGAACAGACTGAGTGGTGATGATGGGGATGAAGACGATTCGGCTGTAACTTCTTCGGGCTTACCCCAGCGAGGGCCCGCCTGTTCAGCTTCTCATCGCCGATGGTT
>JAFELO010000010.1:800574-852734 GCA_017140195.1 Eumaeus atala | reverse complement strand
CGCCGATGGTTAGCATTTTGCTGTGACACCCAGCATCGGTTCCAGGTGCGCCCCGACGACCTCCGGGAAGCGGTCTTAAACAGTACCTAGATTTAGTGCCCGAAGACATAGGCCCCCTCAGAAACGTAGGGATGCCCGAACCAGATGAGTTAGACCCGAAATTGTGATGATTTTACATCCGATCAACCATCATCAATATTTGTCGGCTCTATGCTGCAGTTCTTGATTGTTACATACTTATGTGTTTTGATGCGTTACGTCAGGAAGACATATGGAAGGCTGTGTGACCATCCTAAGAGATGGAATCTAGCTGAGGAGTATTACGTTTACGATAGCAAGTAATAGCATATCTAACTAAGGTATACGGCTAAGGTATCCTCAGCGCATGGCCTTCGGGGCCGTACTGCTGGATATTGTATGTGTCTTATACAGGCATCGGCTGTCATGACAATACAGATTATGTAAATATCTTGATAGATATGCAACAGTCCAAAATGGCCGATCAATGTAAAAAACGGTCCAATGTGACACGGACTTGCATACCAACTAAAACAATTGCATTAAATTAACGGCAAATTCCGCGTGTATTTATTTCCTATTTATATTATATAAGATGAATTATCTATAAATTACTTCACATTTATTATCTGTATTGTATAATACATAATGTTTTGTATGATTGTAGGTCACTAGAAATGGAACCCTTTGCTTTTCTTCACAGATGTACATGCACAGACAATGAGATAGACAGGTAAAACGAACGGACAGAGAGGGGAATATATTCTAAATACGAGCACAGGTGCCGTACCTGCCTATTTAGAGTATATTTCTTTTATAGTATAGGGACATAAGATAATAAATTATTATTATAAATTATTATGCAGATAATAAATTATTTGCCCTACTTTCTTATTTCCCTCCAATTCGCCTCAAATCCTCCAATTCCAAAACTCACAAACCGCATCAAACGCGACACCGAAAAGGCCACTTTATGGCGGTATCATGTGAGCGAGAGGAAGCTCCACTGTCGTACCGTATTAGAAATTAGGTATTGCAGGCTTATTTATTATTATAGTAATAGGCTGGATTACTATACTATAACATCATATCTATTACTATAACATCAACATCATTATCTGGCCTTTCGGTACGCTGCTGGACCTCCTGCTACTCGCATCCATCCCGAACCAGCTACTGTAACACGGAGCTCATTTTATTACTACATATAAATATAATATATGACATATAATGGTATTCAATTAATATAAGGTATTCATTTATTACTGTGGCAACAATATATCCATTATGTACAGCAGATCATATTTCAACATCCACGATGTCACCACAGTCAAATTTAAATATATTACCTAAATGTACCCGACGCACAAAACACAGTACATTCTGTTTGATATAATTGTTTTGCGGTCGGGACTGGTCGGTGTCGGTAGAAAGGGCTCGTACCCTAATAACAAATGCACAAATGAATCACGTTTCTCAGAGACCTTAATATTTAAGGGCCTCTGCCGTTCTAGGCGAATATAAATAGAACATGTTTAATTGTTATTATGTCTACCCTAGTCCAGTGTATTAAAAAATAAACCATTTTCAAATTGCATTCAAAATTAACACATAATTCCATTTTATTCTTAATCGATTTCAGTAAAACTTATGCAAGAGAATCAGTAAAGCGTGACGCTGATTTTATGGTCAATTATTCTTCTTCGTCCTCGGCTCATGGCGTAGGACGTGATTCCAGCTTGGTCTTGATAAGCTCGATTGCTGGATTCTTTTTACATAGTATTTACTCTGCCCTCTTACTGCTCCTATATGTTTTTTACCCCGCACCTCAATCGTATTTTCGATTTTTTTTTTCTTGAGATAAAAAGTAGTTTCATTTTTATGTGTATTGTATGGAGCGTAGGTCTGGTTTTGTAGCAGTCACAAAGTTATGGAAATTAATTATATATGTCATATTTGAGCGTTAAAATCCAGGAATAATTCTAAATTTTAGCAAAAAATTATTTAATCCCTATTTACATAATAAACGACACAACATTTTCACACCAATTATATTTATTAAATGGTGCCATCGTTATATGGGATCGTGTTTACTTTATCCGTGTAAAATTTGGTTACACTAACTTATTTTATTTTTAATGAAATGCGTGTATTTTTCCTTCCGAATAGTGTACTGGTACACAACTATACCTGAAATTAACCGTCTTCTTTCATCGAAATGTATTCACTCATTTGCATAAAAGAATAATAAACATGCATACAAAATTTCACATTTATAATATTAGTAAAAAAATATTTCTAAGTGCACCAACTAACACCGTTGAATCCACTAAGCTATACTAACTTACAAGTGAGATGAGCCTTAATTTGGCAGACAAGTTGGCTCGGTTAGGTAGCCCAAGTGTCGATGACGGCAATAATCATAAGTTACGTCTCACAACTATACTCGACGGCACAAACTTTGGCTACACAGGAACACTAAGATTAGGGTCACCAAAAGTAAAAAAGAAGACCGGAAAGAAAACCCAGCTTACATTGAAAAATAATGAGGTTTCGTGGCTCTTTGTGTATATTCTTTAGGTACGTACGCGTAAGCACTTAAAATAATAGTTACATTACAATCCCAAAATACATCTGTACATGAATTTAGATTTTCTCCCGCGCTCGTGATGTATTTTATTAAAAATCATAATACTCCTGAGGTTTGCAAATTAGGCCCGCGATCTTGAGAAGACTCCAAAAGTCTTGAAATCTCAGGAGAAATCCTTAGACATGGTAGCCCTAACTGAGATGGGCGAAGTTCTCTTATCGCACGCCACTTTACTGTAGCCGCAAGGAAATACACGGTACGTATTGTTGGAGTATCCGCTCTATGGACATTAGCTTGCATTGTTATACCCAAGCTTATAACGTAATAGGTATTCTGATTATTCAAATTTTTTATAGTAAAGGGTGGCAAACGAGCACTCGGGCCCTTTTTACGACCATCGACGCCCCTGAACATCCCCAATGTTCATTTCAGACATCTAACATTATTTTGTGGAAGACGTGACATGGGACGATAATCGACATTTTACTCACATTACCCACTGCAAATTGACTCTTTCCGTGTCGCGTATTGTGTGATTTGTCAGTGGCCGGTGGACCATTGGAGGGAAGGAAGGAGAAGACCATTGGAGGGGAGGAGAGAAGAGGGCAACGCATTGTTAAAGTAGACATGATATGTACCATGACACCAAGACCAATAAACCCCTTATTTACGGAGGTCAAGCCGCAGGATGATGATAATGGCCCATTGGGAAGAAGGAATGCAACGCATCCGCATAGTAATTATGTGGATGTTCATGGGCGTCGGTAGTCGTAAAAAAGGCTCCGATTTCTCGTTTGCCCCCTATTCCATAAAAAAATGTTAAGGTATACTCTATTATAACTTTCTGTATAACATCAATTAGAGAGCGTCTGGCATTTAACATCTGATATTGTAGGAGGTAGCCGAGCGCAATTCTAAGATCTCCTAGGAGCACGCCACCCCGTGTGGATATTACCGTTTAGTTTACTTTCACGCTGTAAAATTAATGTACTGTTGTTATCCCATCTGGTAGGAAATATACATGTTATTATTTCTTTGTGGCACAAAAATCAAACTATATAACATTTATCTTGTCAGGCCAAAAAATATGTTAAGTAAATATTTAAGCCATGAACAAAATGTAACATGCCTGAAGGAAATCTAAACGAATTATACTTATGCAATTACAATTTTAGGTTTTATAAAGAAAATACATTTCTTTTCTTTGTGTACGTACCATCAATTCTCTCATCCGCTTATAGCTAACAAATTACTTAGCTAGCATTTTCCACCTCCAAATTGCCGATGGCTGCAAATAATACTGCCAAAGGAAGCCAGGATAAATTAGTATCATTTTATTGGATAGCTAGAAGATACCAAAAGTATGTGATGTATTCTTTTGGCCCGGCCACTTAGTAGGGACTGCCCTGTTTTTGGCTGATCCTGGGCAAATCGATATGCGCGGTTTGGAGGGTTTTAGTGGGCTACATACAAAAGTAACATAACCGCATCCCACCCAAGAGCCGGAGCTTTAATGAACCGCTGCCATAACGTAATCACATACCGCATGAAAGCATAGCTATCACTCTACGGTATCATAGCGCGGCCCAATTCCATTACAATGTACCAATAGCGCTATCTATAAAGATCTTAGTTCCATTCATATATGGAGTTATAATGATGATTATCATTACAAAAGTAAAAGGTAGTGCCACGCTGCATTGCAGCGGGATGGGGCTGTCACGAACCGAGAGGTACATCTCGTTCACATGACAACGTCGTAAAGTGACAGCTATGCTTTTTTATTTGTGAGTAGCTGGTGAACCATTGGCGGGGAGAAGAAACGCATAAATAAGTCGGTAATCTACAGCCTTATATTATAAAAACGATTTTGAAACGTTTTCTTGTCATTTTGTATATCGTAACATGAGTTCATAACACAAGATATTAATAAATGATGCTGAACAGACAAGAACAACACAACCTGAGCGGACTATGAACTCTTGTGAAGACCATTACTACTCTAACAGGACTTATACCAGACTTTACCACTTGGAAACTAATATCGCTTTATTGGTCTTACCTTTCCTGCTATTAAAATGAAATTGCTCTAAACCTCTTATTGAATGTAACGTATTTTCTGTAGTAATATGTATAGAACTCTAAGAGTAATTAGGTATTACATTGATGCAGGAAATAATGTGCATCAAAATTGTGAAAAGAAACAGACATTTCCACCTGAATGCATGAGGAGCAGGGCAATGATTTTAAACCAAAGAAAAAGCATTTATCAATATTGCCCATTGCGAATATAAATTTAGGACAGAGACCGGCCAAGTGCGAGTCGGATTAGCACACTAAGGTTGCATGCCAAGGAGTATTACCAACTGATTAAGTTGACATAGTTATATTTACAGGGGTCTGCACACATTTTAGAAATGGTTATATATGGGGCTGGCTTTTTTTGTTACGCCAGAGGTCACGGGTTCGGAATATATATATCAATACATCTGAACAGGACTGCTGCAGAGAAAATGCCTATAATAAAATATTGATTTTGATGATATCACTATTACCTATCCATTGATATTAGGTCCTTACATATGAAATTGGCGTTTTCCATACTGACCACTTTAATCACGAATTTCTCATTTTTGGTAAGTAATTCCAAAATCAAATTTATATAGCCATTTACTCAATGTATTTATGCTTTCGAACTCAAGACCACACACTGCGCAACAGACGGCTAACAAATTAAGAGAGCTTCAATTGTGAAGTCTAAGACATCGTCCGTACTCCCCGGACCTTGCTCTAATAGATCACCATTTTTTTTCGAACTTTGGCTCACTTCCTGCAATGCAAAAATTCAACTCCGATGGGGCAGTCCAAATCGCCTACAAAGATTTCATTGATTCCCGTCCGACTGGTTTTTTTTTTAGTAAAGAGATCAATGAACAACCTATTTGATAGCAAACTACATAGAAAGGAATGGTTCATACTTTGATTAGTTAATGATATATTTAACTTAATTTTAAAAATATTTTCGTCTTTTTGTTCCTCCCATACAAAACGCTAATTAACATTACCTATCAAGCCTTGTCGTGGCGGCAGGGATCAGAAACCTGTGGGTCAAGAAAGGTGAAGCCAATTGATACGAGGGGCTGCTCTACGTACCCCTCTCATAAGAAGAGGGGAGAAAAGAGCAATAGATGGAACCCCATTTCGCCGACCCAAAAAGGAGATATCGTGTGGTATGTGACAAACCGATTTATGGAGGTGGTGTTAGTCACCTAGGCGTACGACTAAGCGTCTAGTTTCGGGGCATCTCACCTCAATATACCTGTATCAGGATACCCACTGAAGTTACCTCACTCGCAGTATTCGGTACCATACTGTGCCGCAAGCCCCACACATCACAGGTTTCCACCCAGTGCCGGTGATAGCGCGTAAATTGCGTATCCCCGCCCCCACAATAAGAGCATTGAAACTTAGCGACGTTGTCGACGTGAAGTATATACATTTTACTGATGTTCCTTTAGTAGCTCTCTTCCAGGTATTCTACAATATCAATGCAAAAAAAATAAAACTTCACTTAACTGGTTCCTAATAGCAATTTCATTCAAGAAACACAATTCAGTTAAATATATTTATAGATGCTATTTGTGCAAATTTCCATACCATGTAACAATCAAAGTTTTCAGGTTAAGAGTATTTCTGTGTTATTTTGCATAACAATCTATATACCCATGCCAAAATTCAAACAGTAATTTTGTATAAAATCCGAGCGATTCGCCCCGGCTCTACGTGTGAATTATAATGGCCAAATTATACACTAAAACCTTCCACGGCAATCGCTCTCTTCATGTGTGATTCATGATTTAAAGAAATCGATCACACACAGACAGACAGTTTTTGGGGATTTTGCTCTATGATAAGAAGAGATTAATAAACACACATAATTCTTTTTTTTATTATTTATAAATAATATTTGTAGCATATAGAAGCTGCAAAGTAGTTCAGAAATTTCATAGGGTCAACTTTCCCCAAGCGCTACGAAGTGAATAAAACAGAATAAAAGAAATGACTCCATATTTATTTCAATCTTCTAAACATGATAGATGAGCTAGCTGTAAATCCCTAATCCCTGGATTCCCAATCCTAAAGGGTCGACCGCAATCCAAGTAATTTAGGGCAATTTCGACTGTGAAAATATTTTCATAATAATTCCAGTTGAAAAGGTGATACCAAATTTAACAGGCCGGGAAAACGTAAATTTCTCAGATAACCCATTGTTTTTGCTCGCTTAGTCTGATGCTTTTACGAATCTTATGTCTTTGTTATTATCTAACTGGCCATTAAATCAATCTAATTGGCTATTAACCGACTATTAAGAGATGCATAGATAATGTGTTTATATTGTCAAAGGCATTGTATCATTATTTTACTGCTTAACATTGGACACAGCAGCTAAATCGTTTGGTTTAAAATATAATATTGTACCCGCGTAATTTAACTTCAATGATGTAGAACTTTCAAGTAAAAGTTTCACATCCCTTTCCTCATTGAGGTGGAATTTTCCAGAAATTTTTTTTTTACTGCTATCTCACACTCTCCAAGGGACAAGCCAAATTTCAGCTTCTTGCATTTATTAATTTCGGCTCTACGTTGTCTGTCAGTCAGCCAATCGATCACTCAGCCACGGAAGAATGTTACATATACTACATATATATATAACAAAGCCAAAAGTGTCTGTATGTATGTGATCGTTTTTCTTGAACGATTTCATCGATAGAGCGACTCCCACAGGAAGATTTTAATGTATAGTTTATTCAAGGAGGACAACGTATCTACATGCCAATAATGCGGATGTCTATAGTCGCCAAAAGGCTCATATTACTTGTTTGCCCCCGCACCATATTTAAGGAAGACATAAAAAGCAGGAGTAGTATCATACATAGTGCATTACACTGCATCCTCCTAGGCAACGGAATTGGGCCGGCACGATCGGGGTAGTACCTCTCGCACACTTAATACCGACGTAAAATAACGACGTCGCCGTCGCGTTTCGTGTGGTTTGTAAATATCTGGTGGCCCAGTGGGTGATAGGAGGACAACAGATCTGCGTAACAATCATGCGAATGTCCATGGGCGTCGTTAATCATTGAAAAGTTCGATCGCTCGTTTGGTCCCATGCTTCAAAAAAATACCTAGAGTACCTTCACGCCTATTATCCCCGAATAGGTAGACCGAGATGTGCTAGTACATCCACAACTCGTAAGACCAGTCGATATACCTACTTTATATATTCATTACTTCGCAACATTGGCCGTATGAATATCCCGGGCTGTATGTTTGTGGGATAATAAGGTGTTCTAGACGTCTAAACTATCGCATATTGTGCGGCTTGCGAATACCATCCGCTTCAACGGATGTTAATAGGCGTCGCCAGTCACGAAATTGCTGTGATAGACCGTAAAAAAATCATTGCGATGCTCACATATATTAGTTTGGCCGCAAATACGGTTACGATTAAAAATTAGAAAAAAAACATTTGAATATGGAATATGTCATTTATATGCGATTATGACTTGTGTTTTCTCATTTTGGGGCCAATACAGTGTACAATATTTTGCAACATTGAAATGATGTGGGGTGTTAACGAAAACTGATCTGCTGTGATTGCAGTACCCAAAGTAGGTATGGAGCCAAATGCAATTTTTAAAACCCTCCACACACTTGGCATTATTCTAATGTGGTACATAAACATTTGGACATAAAGAGGTACAGTGCGACTTTCTCTGTTTATGACAGAGTAATATCTGGCCGTCTTTCTAGTGTTCGAACGAAAAAGGTGTTTAAAGCAGTAAGGGAAAGAATACGAAAAAATCCTGTCCGAAAACAAAGCATTTTATCTCTGAGAAATGAAGACAGCTCCTGGAACTATATCGCGTATATTACGAGTCGACTTCGGACTTGCAGCCTATAACAAGCTCATTATTAAATGAGACTAAAATCTTATCTACTAAGACTAAGATCTATATTAAATTAAAGATGAATAGGGTGGTAAAATCGAAACAACTACTGAAGCGGTACGCAAAGGGAGGGCACAGAAAAAATTTGTTTACAGATGAGAAAGTTCTTTTTAGTTTCTGAATCCATTGGATTATGATTTGCGGTCAGTTTTAGAGAGTTCTGATTGGTTTGCTCTAAACGCCATAGTAAATTGGAGTCCCTAAAACAATCCATATGAATGCAGTAAATAATTTCCCCATAGAAAGAGTGCGTGCTCCTACTGACAACTAGCCACAACACTTAAAGGATTGTATTGCACCCAGTGGAGTCCACTTCGAAAAATCTTTCTACCAGCTTTTAACTTACAAAAAGATAGGCAAACAAAATCTATTACATATTCTATAATCTTTTTGAAAATAGAACGCCAAATTTGAGTTTATTCGAATTGATGGAATTTGTGTGTGACCTATTACTTCCTCTCTAATCTCTCATCTCTATCTCTGCCGTAAATCTTCTCAACAGTGGAAAGAAACAAAATTCGTGAGGTGATAAACTTTTACTTTTTAAAAGGGAAAACAGCAACCCAGATTCTTTGTCGTTTCGGATACTTATCTATCACCCCTCGTACGTTTTAATTGTTTTTTATTTGTGTATATACATAATTATAAACTAACACTCCGTAAAAGTAATAAATGTTATTTGAATTTGAAAAAAAAAATTTTCTTCGTTATAAAAATATTTATGTATATTTTTTCAGACCCGAAATTGTGCTGTTGAAACGATGCGAAGCCCAACACAACTTCACCTATTTGCAATGAGTGCTCGTCTGGCGACGAATCTATGTTTAGGGTCCAAAGAGGTGTGCGTGGAAAACCTATGCGTTCCTACATAGAATGGAACCTATTATTTCCTCCTTGAATAATCTGTTCAAGATTTCGATACTACCCAGTTTTAACGTACCTACGTTGGACTAATTGTTCACTACACTTCGGATTCCTTTAAACAATTGCCGCATGCGATTACAGGATGTTTGCCTTGTTAGGAAAACGTTAGCAACTCGCCAATTAGCTCGACGAATGGTACGAATGCATAAGCCAAAATGGCGTAACGAATGCAAGCGTTCGTTAGACAACTTCACAGGCTACAGCGCTAATAGTAATTTGCGCTGTAATTGAACGTAAAGTCCCTCTGGTTCTCGCTTAATTGAGATGTAAAATCGCTAATCAGCCCCGCTTGAGATAGTTTCAAAGAGAATGCTTGTACGTTTGAAACTACGTTTACAGTCTGATTGAAGGATAAAATATAATTGTAGCCGGATATCGTTTAGTCGTCGAGGATTTTGCTCAATATAACGAAGATTCAAAAAAGGTTTTGATTTAGTATAAAGAAATTTAATTTGGCATAATAATTTGGTAATATAAATTTTTTTTAAATAATAATTTTAAATTAATTTCAACTACAAATACTTAAAGCTTCATTCAAAGGTTCGTCTCTATTGGAACCAGTACGCACTTTAGCAATTACTTCATCGTCAGCCAGACAATGTCCCCTGCTGTCTACCCTTTAAAGTGTCACAAAATCATATACAGAGGTTAAATTATGACTTACGTTGACCTATCGATAATTTGTGTTTTTTTTTTTTAAATAATAGTCATTAATTGCATTTCCTTATTATAAAAACCTTATTATATAAAAAATGTCGTGTTATGTTAGAGTTACTGGCTAATATAAATGATAGTTGATCCCAATTGCAACTTAATCCTTAGTCAAGCATTCAGTACCTTGAAAGAGATTTTAATTTTCCTTAACGGATAATGTAGTGGAACGGATATGCTATTACAACAATTAGAAATAAAATAGAAAGAGAATCAAAACATTTATAAATTAATTCTTTAATGTATTTTGTTTCTGAAGTTAAACAGTATTATACCTCTTGTTCCAAGTGTTTTGTTTAAGATTGCTATTCTATTCAACGTTCTACACGCATTGTCATGAACCTCGACCATTGACACGTTCCATTTTGTCATGTCATGGGTACTTATGGAAGATGGAATTATAGAATATAATATAAAATAAAATGCGACGATCGACCCATAGAAATATTATTGCTTCAATGGTTTTCTGGTTACGTGTGGCACACAGGCCTACATAAGTACAGTTTGACAAACAGATTGAACGTTTAAATTACTATAGGAAATATGTATTATTTAAATTACTATAGGAAAATATGTAATTTTTTAATTTTAAACATTTTATAACAATCAGGAATTGTAAGGTTCTAGAGAGGACGCCGCGTTTGGGAAAACGAAGTGTTGTTCGACCGTTCACCACCGTATAGTAGCCGGTCCTGGATAGTTGCGAGTAGCAAGAGATCAGTCGTCTTGGCGTTCATTAACACACCTATGAGAAAAAGAGAAAGTGAAAACTTTTTCTCACACCGCCCTCCCTCCCTCTCTCTCTCTCTATATATATATATTCCTCTCTCTCTCTCTCTCTCTCTCTCTCTCTCTCTGGCCCGCACATTAATAATGTATAAAACCCTTATTTTGATACCTGCATTTGCCTACCTGACATTTTATTTACCATTTATGACAGCAGATGCCAGATAATACCAATATAATACTAATAATATCGTCCTAGCCGAATTTCGGCAACAGCGGTCTATTGAGAGGGCCATCTGCGCGGGACATATTATAGTGCACAAGTGTTTGCGCAGACACAAGTGCACTCTCTATTCCTTCATTCTCCTATTCCGATGGGACGGCAATCCGACACGTCTGGGGAGAATTGATTTCTCCGCGCAGGACCGACGGCTTAACGTGCTCTCCGAGGCACGGGAGTGTAACACCGCCAACTTCCTAACTCCGGACAGTTATTAGAATTTGAAAAATCTTGATACCACTTTTTATATGGTCCGACCCTGGATTCGGACCCGGGATTCGAACCCGGGACGTCACGGCTCTGGCTGAACATGTTTACCACTAGACCAAGAGGAAGTTAAATTACCAGTGTCAGAGGTATAATACTCAGAACGCTACGGACGCGACGGTTTTACCATCGTTCTACATAAATTTAATTGTTATTTCTCATTTTATGTAATTGCTAGCAGTCCGTCCCAGCTTCGCACGGATATTTCACAAAAAATCATAGATTTACAAAAATACGATCCCAATTAATTTTAATTCCGGCCTCGTGAACAACATTTATGTCCGCCATGTCAGCAATGTGTATGTACCATGACAACAAATTAAATTTATGTGAGAACTACAGGGAGAGCTACACTTCAATGAATTCTTGTTTTTTTAAGCTCTTTGTTGTGGTTAGTTAACTCTAAGGCTTATATTTGTTATAAATTCATAGTTCAAGAGTCAGAGATCTAAGAGCGACTAAGCTTTTAATTTAAGATACATATTCATAGTCCAAGAGTAGAGAGAAGTTTCATGCTGGATTGCAGCGGAAGTATTGGAGGACCAGGGAGTACTTCTCGCTCACATGATACCAGCGTAAAGTGACATCTTCGGTGTTTCGTTTCGTGCGGTTTATGAGTAGCCGGTGGCCCATTTGAGGGTGGAGGAAACGAAGGGAACGCATCGGCATTGCGTTTGCCCCTCTATACTATAAAAAAGAACATTTCAATTATTTATAAAGAATGAGCTTACTTATTATGTAAACGAGTACTTTTTTAACGAGACTCGGAAATGATAATATTTAATTAGTTAATGGAAATTGTCAATAACACATTTACCAATATGTCAATGGCTGTTATTGTGGTTTGGCAACACTGAGTCCGCAACGCCGCCTCTATTGTATTATTGTACAGTATTGTGGATTCACTCGAATGTGAACGGATATATTCCATTCGTATCCGAATATGTGAAATAACAAAAGATTAAATATGCTTAAGAGCTGGTCATATACTTAGTAAAGGAGATATAATTTTTATTATTAAAGATAAACCAGTAATCATTCACACCGAAAGACGCGAGTGTCGGATGGCCTCCTACCGGTGGACTGACGACTTGGTTAAGGGGGCGCGGAGCCGCTGGATGCAAGTGGCTCGTGACCACGACCTATGGCGCTCTATGGGTGAGGACTATCTCCAGCAGTCGACGTCGTCCGGCTGACGATGATGATAATGATTATCTTCTGTTGTGATGTAATTTCTAAAAATATTTATTACGCTGCTCAGTGTGTCAACTGATCCTATCTGCATTTCCGTCATATGTATTTTTAGGCTTCCGTAGCCAAATGGCAGAACGCGGAACCCTTATAATTTCATGATGATTTTTTTTTTTAAATAATTATTTCCAAATGATATGAAGGCTTCATAGAATGTTTTTCCATCTTGTTATTACTTCGTAAAATATCGGTCTCTGAAATGATAACAAGCCCGTCAGAATGACGAGATTCGGATTATATTAACGCTTACACGTCATGCTATGCAAAAACAAACATACAGTGTGTAGCTCCCGATCGACATGACGATCGATGTGGCGCCATACGCCCGTTATGGTCCACTAATTCGTTTTAGCGTTAAAATGGAAATGTGTAATCAAATTAAAATACTATCTTTTGTATATTTTTTTATGTATGAATTATCAACAAGTGTACGTACCGGTGTCTATTAAAATCGATTTCTAATGATTGTCTACCTGTTCGAAAAATTAAAATAGTGCTGATTTTGTGAATCTTTGAAGTTTGATTATTTTTTTAACGGTTCGCACAGAGGTGACAAAGTACAATGAACAAATTCAAAACTGCACAAAAAGACTGCTCTCCCGGGTCGTGGAAGTCTAATTCAGCTGCGATGCAGTAATGGCACTACCACATACAGAACTTTTCAGTTGCCCCCTCTGTACGATGTATAACATTTTTCCCTTCTCTCCTTTCGCTACAGATTTTTTATAGAATATTGGGGTAAACGAGCAATCGGAGCCTTTTTTACGATTTCCTCTCCCCCCCACCTCCAATGGACCACCGGCTACTCACTAATCGCACGAAACGCGACACTGACGATGTCACTTTACGGTATTATGTGAGCTAGAGCTACCTTCCCGGTCGTGCCGGCCCAATTCCATTGGAAAGGAATATATAGTGTCAATGCACTATGCACGACACTACGTCCTCCTATGCGGCATGGCACTACCTTTTCCTAAAAGCTATAGTATCAAGTGCAATTCAGCCGAATTATGTTCAGCATTTGCAGCAATGTCGGCAAACGGGTCCATCTGTCGCCTCACGCGCTTGTCTGTTTCATAAATTATTCAAATACTAAATGGCCTTAAGTAGGAATGGGAACCTGACCCTAATTACTGGCTTGAACTTTTGCCTCCAAAAAGAATATTTGGGAGGGATATTAATTTTAAGGAGCTTAAATGTTCATAATGAATTCTTATATGAATTTTCGACTCAACGGCTAATTAAAACATGAAGATTGAAGATAATTTACATTAAAACACACCAATTGGAGTGTATTTACCTTGATTCTTTCGATGGAAATACCCGGAATACGGAGTACAAGCAGTCCGTATGTGCCATCGGCCGCCTATTTTAGAGTGCACCGGATTAGTCAGTAATATGGTACTTCAGGCACTGTCCAGCTCCTGACGAGGAACCGAAATCTTCCGAAAGGTGGGCTGATCCGACGACCTTTGTTCTACGATATTTTTTTTATTTTCCATACAATTAATTTTTAATGTATGTTGTTAACAAAATAGTAATTAGTGAGGGTAGATAAATAATTATGTCTTCGCAAAATCCGTTGTAAAACCAGTCTCCGAATATACGAGTGGCTTGAAGAAGTGTCAATTATTTCTCCCAAATTCTACAGTGGCGACGAAGATTATTTTAAGTGCTTGAGACTGTGTTAACAGTGAACGGACAAACATTTAGTGCGAACAATGTCAACCGGTAAAATAGGCGAGTTTGATGTGCAAAATGATGACTGGCAGTTATACGTGGATCGTTTGGAACAATATTTTTTGGTAAATAAAGTTCCCACCGAGCATCAAGTACCAACATTAATTACAGTAACGGGAGCCAGGAGTTGCGAACTGTTGGTTGATTTTTGACCGCCGGCGAAACCTAACACAAAGACGTTTGAGGAAATTTCCGTTATAATGCAAAATCACCTGTAACTAAAACCGAGTAAATTAGCCGAACGGTTCAAGTTCCGCAGCAGGAAGCAAGAGGGGGGGGGGGTATTTCGGAATACACTGTTGTTTTGAAGAAAATGTCGAAGTCGTGTGGATTTGGAAACTGGCTCGATGAGAGTTTAAGGAACCAGTTGGTATGCGGCATAGCTACTTAATTAATACGAGATCAACGGCCTTTCACGGAGAACAATTTAAGCTTCACTAAAGCGTATAGTTTGGCAGTGAGCATGGAAGCGGCCGAGAGGGAGGCGGTGCTTATGGAATGGCAAGGGAGGTCGGCTGGCGCAGGAGTGGGCCGGTACCCCATCATGGTTCAAGCCTTTCCGTGGCGTAGGGACTTAGTAGACTGGGGTAAGCCCAGGCGAAGCCAATTAAAGCAAGAAGGATCTTTGCACCCCTCTTATAAGAAGAGGGGGCTTAAAGATCAGAAGGAGGAATCGCTCCCCCCTTATACCCTATACCGGTACCCCTCTTATAAGAGAGGGACCTAAGAGCAACAGGAGGTGGCACTTTTTGTAGTTTTGATGATGGAGTTTAAATAAAACGAATTCGTGCTCAAATAGGCAAATATATGGCTCATCGGCCAGTGCAAGGTTATTCGTTACTTCTGCCACACCTGTCAATTTCAAAGATGGGGGAAAAAGATACGGTTTCGAGGAACATAGATAAGCGCGATAAGTGCGCTGCTCTAAATTTCCTATAAAACGTTTGAAAAACATTGAAGTGAAATTTCACTAGGACAGTCCAATATTTTTTAGATTTACGAGTCGACAAATCAAAATCGCCACACGGCCTGCTAGTGACGTGACGAAAACCTAGTGCATATCGTTTAAAAATAATTTAATTTCTGCGATTTGTAGCGGAGATTAACTGTCATAATCATCATCAGCCACTGAGCTTGGTAACAATGACCATACTTAATACAATGAAGCTGAGGAGTTGTTTTGTTTGTTTGTAGTAACAACTAATACTTTTAGAATTTTTATGTTACTAGCAACATTCACGAGGAAGGTTATAGGCTATATGCGAGTTACGCCACCTTAATTTTAAGTCATAGATAGGCTTTGCAGACGATCGAAGAGGACTGAAGTGTCAGATAATGTGTTTTTGAGCAAATGCTGATGTCCGATTTAAAAAATTACCTCTTGTTATTCAAGGAACAGTTGCGAAACTGATCACGAATTTACAACAACGATTGTACAGGATACAGAAGTTCCATCTGGTGATGAAATACGACACAGCCTTAGGTCAAACAGAAAAAAACAAAGGACGGTTCAAACACATAACACTCCTTTTGGACTTTACCGATAGCACATAGAAAGTAATCAACTGATAAAGACTATGACTAGTATTAATTACGTAGAAACCTCGTTATGCTTAGAGCCATCACAATCTCATACAGTGTTCCATTATCGAGCGTCGATAAATAACATTTAATCCTAACATCTAAATATGTATGACGCGTTGCTTCGTTTGAGTATATTCTTTAGAAATAGATTAATTATTATTTAGATGCTCTTTGAACTGATAAATCAGTGAACGCGTTATCATTTCATTGGGTTTCAAAACTAAATTTAATTCGATCGTGCCTAAGATAATCAATAATGAATCCTAAATAATACAATTTCGATCGATTGATTTGCTAAACACGATCGATCAAAATTTTATTACCTATTAAACAGCATTAGATTTCTGTGTGTGCGTTTCTGTTTGTGTAATTATTGTAGTGTGTTTACCTGAGGATGAATTATTCCAAACCGGCCGAATATATGTAATTTAAATTGATAAACTATAGGAAATAGCAGAAAGAGAAACTAGTATTTACAGACATTACCCCTACAAACAAACAAAGTTATAAACGGTGTCGTATGGATGACTGCCACTAGATCACGTCCTTTTTTTTACGCGGGGAAACGCACTTACGCGCCTACGCCGGCCTTAGGTGGGGTCCAGTGGTGTGTGGGGCTCGCGGCACATTACAGTGTCGAATACCCACAAAAACCACCGCTGGTACCAGCAGTGCCACCTTTGGTGAGGTACCCCGGAACAACATGTCATCACCTCGACGGCTAGTCAGTCCCATCAGGGACCGACGCCACCTCCATAGGATTGCCCCGGACCAGAGGACAACGCCCTCCAACTTTGGGACAGTATAATGGGGTGAGGTACCCATCCTCGCCTCTCGCCCCATGCGCAAGAGCGCCTCCTCCTGTTGCTCTTTTGTCCCCTCTTCTTATATGAGGGGTACAAAGAGCGGTCCACCACCTGCTTTTTATCCTCCTCTTCTTATAAGAGGGGTGCAAATAGCAACCCCCTCAGTTCAATTGGCTTCGCCTGGGTTCATACCTCAGGCTACTGAGCCCCACCGCCACGACGAGGCTTGTGCCATTATGGGGAGTAGATCATGTCCTGAAGTAAATCATGTTAAACTCTTCAGCAGGCCAAAACACATTATTGAGATTTTTGAATTTCTAATAACATTCTGGCGTCATGACGTGTTAAATGTGTTAATTCAACTCACGGTGCTAGGCCCACGTGCCTCTGAGGTGTCTTGTGGCTGATATCTCTCCGGTTTGCGGATGCGTGAAAAAGAAATACCCAGTATCTTTCTTTTTCTCTACATATATCCTCCATTATACTTTCAGCGGGCATAAATCTTTTTAAAAGATAATTACACGCCTCGTGCATAGAAGCAGTATGTAGCCATTTGCATTGCAGATGCGAGCTACGCTATCTAGTCCCACATCCCGAGACGTACAGCAGGATTTAGCACTACTAGATTATCGAAGTAAATTACCATGAATCGTAAATTTACTCGGCTAAATTAGTGTTGCGCCGTTGTGGGTACTGTCAGACATCGCGTTTGATTATTACAAACAACAGAGAACGGAGCTCAATATTATCCCGATCTTACATACCTGTCATGATTTTTACACGTGGCTATATCTGTAGTCACGTGGAGGAGCCACGTGACTACAGATATAGCCACGTGTAAATGTTACTACTTCTATAGAACATAAGTACTAGAATAACACATTATCTGTAATGTGTTATTCTGATACTTATGTACCAAAATGACATTTCGAAGTTTCTTGCCTTTTTAAATGACTATCAAACATGAAACTAAAAAACAAAAACTTAACTACATAAAGTAAATTTGAATGTAACTGTCACTCGTGTTATGAAGACGATTACAACAGCATCCACAGATACGAAAGGTGGGCTATCCGACAACATTTGTTCTACGAATTTCGAATATTTTAAATTTCTTTTTCCTTACAATTACAAATTTTATTTTAATTTAACAATGAATTGTTATAAACTCTATGCGGCTTGCAAGGAACGAATAGACTTAAAAACGTCACAATAATAATACTCGTATAAAAAACACACCTATTTCGAATTAATTCATCGAATTATATTGAAAGTCGTAGAATAAAAGTGGCTTATTATAACTGAAACATGTAAGGCAAGTTTAACAAAATTTGTGTTATAGCGGATAGCGAATTTTTGATAAACATGATTTCATCCATTTTTCTTTCTAAGACTTAACTGAATTAAAATTAAACTATTTTATATATCGTATTCAAATAGGCAAACATATGCCTCATCGGCTAGTGCAAGGTTATTCGTTATTTCTGCCACATCCTGCACAATTTCAATGACGGTAGACAAAAGTGTGGTTATCAGTAACATAGATAAGCGCGTATAAGTACGCTGCTCTAAATTGCATACAAACGTAATGTACTTAAAATACACTTGAATGTACCTGTCTTTTAATGTTAGTCGCGTTTGGAAGACGAATCCAACAGCGCCCACGGGTATGTTAAAATCATCCATCCGAACTTTTACATTTATTTTATTATTAGCAAAATATATAATCAGATATTGCGATACATTTTAGGTATATTGAACTTTCTAGACATAATGAAAGCTGATAGAGTTCTTCACGGATAGAGACAAATTAAATAACTTGAAATCAGTGAGAATTGACAACGCAAACTGCCTATAGTTTAACATACGATTTGTATATGTCTGCAGTCTCCTTGTTATTGAGGAAAATATAAATTATGCAAGGAATTGTTGTAAAAACAAGAGGTGAAGGCCTTTAGGAAGATGTAGTGCCATGCTGCACGGGAGGTGGTAGTGCGGCGTAAAGTGACATCTTCGGTGTCGCATTTTGTGCGGATTACATTACATAAATTTTATTAGGAGGTTAGCCACGATAGTTAATTTGTGGGTGGGTGGCACATAGGGGGGAAGGTGGGCAACGCATCGGCATAGTAATTATACAGATGTTCACGGGTGTCGGTAAGGGGGTAAACAAGAAATCGGAGCCTTGTGACGACTAACGACACACATGGACCTTCGCATGACTTTTATACCGATGCGCTATCCTCCAATTAACTAGCGTGGAATTACCTCTTAATAAAATTTTAAATAAGTTTTTTCGTTAACCCAACTGTCTATACTCAGCAATAATTCTATTTTCAAAATAATCAGATGTATGCTTTCCCAGATAAATAGGGAAAGATAAGTAATAATAATCCTCCAGTTGTCCTCCTGCCGTCCGCCTGACGTCCTCCTGCCGTCCGCGTGCCGTCCACCTGCCGTCCGCCTGCCGTCCTCCTGCCATCCTCCTGCCGTCCTCCTGTGTCCTCCTAAATCTAGCTGTGGTAACCATTTGTACTGCAATATTGTTTTGCGTGATACAGCTGACCAAGACTCGGTTTTCGGTAGTACACTTATTCCCTTAGCGAAGGATGTGACCTAGGACATTTACAGGCTCTGTGTCGGAATATAGGTGGCTCGACAATTTGTAAATGAGCTCAGAGTTTGTTTTGACGTCATTAATACGAGGAGCGTTCAGAGCAGGGTTTTATCCTTAGTGGTATCCCGCTGGTGGCCCTTGTGTTCCGTCTAACGGGACGCAATTCATAGAGTCGGACACGGTCGCATGATTAGTGACAGAGGCGGCTAAATCAAGGCCGCGGAGGGCAGTGATTCCCCGGCCGTACACGGCCGTACGGCCGGGCATTTCCCGGTCTATCGGCGCGGTTGATGTGGGCGATTCGGGGTATCGATAAGCGTACTGAGCGCTCGTGACCTTACGCACACTACAACAATTACGTGTGCCTTACAACATGCATAGCCAAAAGGACGTCATAAAATGTAATATCTATACCACTACGCCTACCATAAAGCAGTTTAGTTTTTTGTATAGTATAAGGGGACAAACGAGCGATCAGATCCTTTTTTTTTACACCGGACATTTAAAAAGCGCACGAAGCACGACAACATAGCTGTACTGCTGCAATGCTTCATGTCACTACTGCTTAATCAAAGTTTAAGTAAGTTTGATCGTTAACCAACAGGTCCATACGCAGCAATAATGATATATGTATTATTCTAAATTTGCCGAAGCATCGCACAGCAGAATTTCGCGGCAGCTTTTCGGCGGCGCCTCCGCCATTACGCAATTTAGGAAACACATTTACATTTAAAAGACATTTCAAAAAACTCTCTTACTATCTCAACAAAATAATATAGTATCTATGTATGTATGTATTTATATGTGTATGTACGTGAGTATGTGTACTTATATTTATTTATATTTTACTAAGCCAGTTTTGACGTGATACCTGTATAGGCTTTTGTTTGTACTTGTTTTTTTCTCGTATAGTTGTAATATATATGTTTGGAATACTATTATTTTTATTTTATATAGGTATATGTTCATATTTCTTCATCCGATCATCTGATACAACATTACCGCCAGGTCGGAATAAACTTATGGTGGTCCTCATAATTCAGTGTCAGAGCTTCAAGTTCTGACTTTTGCTGAGGTCCCAACATTTTGTGAGGCGCGCTGTCGCTGACATGTTTTGACTGCCCATAGATAAATTAATAAATTCAGAACATGTAACATTCAGGATTCAAAGGTAGGTAAATGTTATAATTATATGTGTTATATATGTGTGTTAGTTACAGTGTGTTTGCAAATAATGTTATTCTTATTATTAATAATAAAAGATAAAATAAATGTAAATAATAATAATTGTCTCAACGTATAAAAAATAGTTGTCAATCTTATCAAAACCTCTGTCACCATCCGCAATGAACGTTTTTAGATCCATAGATAAGATCTATTTCCAAGGCTCACTATATAATTTTTACCAGTGAATAGAAGACGCTAAAAAATTTATCTTATCTTGATCTAAACAAAAATACAAGGAATGGATATGTTTTTCATTATTTTTAGCTATTTTATAGCACAAAATATGATAATTGGCGTATAGAATTTTTTCGAAGCTAATTCTATTATACTCCCCTGTCACAAGGAAATGTTTGTATAGAGCTCTCGCTAACGCTAAAGTGACAGCAACAATGTCGCGTGTCATGCGGCTTACCAGTACCCGTTGGCCCAAATTTGGAAGGGATCATTTGCATACTTAGTAATAAGGTAGTTCGGATGTCGGTAAACGCCAAAAAACTCCGTTTACTCGTTTAGGGCAACCTCTTTTTGACCATCAAAAAGAACAACATATATTCATGCCAGTTTCCTAATGGGCCAGGAAGAGAACACGCGTTTGCGATGCTAGTGTTTAATAATATAATAATATCTGTGGACTTATCACACCACGTCAGCCTAGCCTAGCAGTAGCTCAGTACCGTAAGAACTTATATTGCAGGTACTAGAGAACGGAAATATATTTAATACTTTTTTTTATATATTTAAGAAATCTTGTATATTTAATATTTTTATTATAGAAATACATATGTAGAAAAAAACCTTCGTGCCTATTATCCCCGAAGAGGTGTGCTAGTGCTGCACAACTCGTAAGTCCAGCAGATATACTAGAACACCCACGCTTAGCCAAGGTACTGAGGCCCATGATGTCATAGGTGGCAAGCCTATGGCCACCTCGGGTACACTCCAATCCCGGACAATGTAATGAATTATTCTAATCTGAAAAATATTTCGATAATAGTTGCCCGACCTGGGGATAGAACCCAGGACACCACGCGGCTAACGGTCTTAACAGGTGACACCCGCACCGTTACACCACAAAGGCCATCCCAAATACATATAATACATATATAAACATCTATAACCTATGCGTGATTTGAACCCGCGACCTCTGGTGTAACATGCGGACTAACTGCCACGTTACCAATTGAACCAGCCCGTCGTCGAATACGTATAAATAATACAACTAATAAAGTCGTTTTTGTTGCTTCAATGTGAAAATCATGAGAGCGAAACGCTTTGTTACGTGTTACAATGTTTACTACGTGTTGTAATACGTGTGGCCCGTTGGGGGAGTGTGCAGGACGAACAACGCATCTGCATGTGCGCGTGTTAATGGGCGATAGCTACCAAATGGCTCCGCTTTCTTGTTTGTCCTAATAGCAATGCAGTCTTTAGCGAAGAGACATGCTGCATAACAGGAGTGCCATGCATAGTACACGATACTACATCCTTCTATGCAACGGAACTCTGCCAGCGCGACTGAGGAGGTACCTCTCGCTCACATAATACCGCCGTAAAGTGATATCTTCGGTGTCGCGTCGTGCGGTTTGTCAGAAGTTGGGGGCCCATTGGGGGGAAAGGAGGGAAACGCATCGTCATAGTAATTATGTGGATGTTCATGTCGGTAGTCATAAAAAAGGCTCCGATTTCTCCTTTGTCCCCCAATTCTATATATAAAAAGAATTCAGATAGCCACGAGCTTTGATTGCGTAGTGGGGCAGTATAAAAAAAGCAAAAACAATAGATTGTACAAAAAAATATCGCGTGTTTGCAAAGTGTCTCAAGTGATTTTAATAGTTTGGAATTCTGCGTACATTCTCTATGTGGAAAAACTTATTATACTGTCACCATCCACTCACCTTCTCCGATAAGCTGATTAGTTCCCGCAAATCCGTCGTTATTAACGTACTCGAACTAAAAGAACAGTTACGATGAAACCTGCAAGTAATCTCCAATCTTTTTGTTCAAGGAATTTATTATTCACTAGATAAAAGATTTATTTCCTAACGTTTATTTGCTTCTTCTTATGAAATGTTAATTAATTATTATCTTTTTTAATGTTAATGATTTTTTAAGTTACAGTCCAGAGTCCAGGACATTTGTGGCGTTACACTTCCGTACCTCAGAGAGCACGTACATTTTTGGTTGGTCCTAAGTCCGATTTCATTCCTGCCGGAATAGAAAGTACACTTGTGATTCCTACGGACACAGGTGTACACCTTACATCACGCGCAGCTTGCTAAACGGTATATGAATAATCACCGTACCCGAAATTCGGAAAAGTTGAATTATTTTACTTATTATTATTTAGACACTGAACATTGAAACTTCGTGTCATTTGAAAACACCCAATAAAGTGAATCATCTCTAAATGCATATTTAAAACCAGATTGCAAAGCAAAACGATACTTCAGCATCATCATCATTATCTGCCCTTATCGGTCCACTGCTGGATACAGGTCTCTTTCAATGAACGCCAAGACGACTTTTTTCTTCAGACTCTACGATATAGGCGACGTGAGAATATGTGAAGAAGCTCCCGGAATGCTGTCCAACCCAACAGAATCCTTCTTTTGGCTCCCTTCTCGAAGTTATGTCTACCTAATTGAAAGAGTTAATAGTCCTAAATAAAGAGACCATGTTTCGGCCTGTAGGTCATCACGGGGAGAACGTATTGGTTGAAGACTTTGTTCTTCAAGCTCTGCGATACAGGGACGTGAGAATGTGTGAAGAAGCTCCCGGAATGCTGCCTAACCCAACAGAATCCTTCTTGACTTCCTTCTCGAAGTTATGTCTACCTAATTAGAAGAGTTACACGAGGTGGGCATAATCGTCTACGACTCCGGAAATAGTACCATCGACATTGAGCGGCCTAGTGAGAACGTGTTCGATAAACATGACCTTTGTCTTGTCCAAGTTCATTATTAGGCCAATACGTCGGGAGGATTCATTTAGGCTGTGCAACATTTCCTGCAAGTTCTCCAACGAAAACGCTACTTATTTATCTATAATACATATATATGGCCTCAATAGGTTTCGGTTAGCCGTTTGGGCGCTTTATCCGACCTTGGGTGGGCCAATGGTTGTATGAGACTCGCAGCACATTATAGTGCCGAATACCAAAAACCACCGCGAGTGCCATCAATGCCGAATTTGGTGAGTTGCCCTGGAACTCCAATCATTAGGTCACCTCGAAGGTTAGTCAGTCCCCAAAGGGACCGAAACCTCCTCCGCAGCAGGGTTATCTGCACCACAAGACAACCCAACGAACCTTGGGGCAGTGCAATGGGCGAGGTTTCCATCCTCGCTCATTGACCCGTCCGCAAAAGCGCCTCCTCCTCCTGCTCTTTGGTCCCCTTTTCAAATAAGAGGGGTGCAAAGTGCCTTCTCCTCCTGCTCTTTAGCCTCCTCTTCTTATGAGGAGGATGCAAAGAGCATCCGTCTCGGTTCAACTGACTTCACCTGGGTTCACCCCAAGCTACTGAGCCCCACCGCCACGACGAGGACGGAATCTTGGTGGGGGCATATTGGCCCCTGTACCATAAATAGGCAACGGAAAATCACGGTTACACTAACATTCGAAACAGTAATAGTCTTGCTTATAAAAGTATGCATATATCAGAGTGAGAGAAATATTGTCTTGCCCCGTGACAAAAATCCCGAATTCGACCCGTGCGTAATAAATCACGGAATTAAAAAGCGGAAATTGGGGGTATCGGGCCGGCAATATATTACTAGGATGTCGACGGCATTGGGAAAATTGGAGAATTGTCTCGAGTCGCCATCTGGCGGCGTGACGTTAATTTATAAGACCCGAGAGCTTCTTGGGAAACTTGATTAAATAAAAATATTATATTGTGTGAACATTGTTATAACAAAAACGAAGAGAGAATTAAATCCCGTACGACCGGACGTTTTTAAATAAAATGAATAGGAACGAGGGATTCGAGGGAAATCAGATTTTATTGAAAAATGAAATAAGATCATTTAGTAATGTCTAGTTTAGTCTGAATGGTTAAATAAAATCCCGCTCCATCTATTGCTGTCTTAAGTTTACGCGAATGTTACATTACATTAAAACGTCTATTACGGATTTTATATAGAGCAAACTAAAATATCTCAAAAAAGATCATATAGATGATACGAAACACCAACGTGTTACAAAATGTGCAGCCTGGCGGTCTGCGAGCATGCTGACGTTGGGCTCTGCCATTACAGTAGATTTAATAAAGCGCAAATCCTCAATCTTCACACTGATTCCTTCCAAGGATGATCCGTGAAGCTAATTGAGAAATAATGAAGAATATTAAAACACATCCAAATGTCAATAGGGAAGGCGGCTGGGTTCTTCCCTATGCTTGGGACCCAGTGGTAAATATAATCAAATCAAAAACTAAATATAACACCACAAGACAGCAAGATATAACAAGTATTGCTTCTGAAAGCTTAGGCTAGTTGCATAGTTAAATAAACCGCAATAAAATCCGTAAGAGTAGTTTTATTGTAAACACGCTTCATCATTGTAGTATACACAGTTCATAAAATACATATACCTTCAAAATATCAACATACACGGACGGTGAGAGATGTACTGACGGAATAATCATGGTTCCTTTTTTACCATTTTACTACAGAACGCTAAAAATCAACTAGTCGAATAAGTTTTATAGTGTAGGGGATAAAACGACAAATCAAACCATTATGAATACTACAGACGCTGATAGAAGACCGCATTATTATCGTGCAGATGCTCTTGTTTGTCTTACCTCCTCCCCTCCAAGAGGCAATTTAAATTATATTCTCAGAAATTATTATGGAAATATTGGCCCTACACTGTAACAACTCTCACCTGCGTCCAACTACACTTTCGAGATGGAACGTACGCGTATATTGGGCAAACTTACATTTTAATAAAAATAACGATATATTGAATGTTGCAAAATGTCGAAATAATACTAAATCTTTAGTAACTCGGCCGTAAAAATGCGACGACCCAATGATTATTAAAATATAGAAATACTATTTTCTGGTCTCTTGATATAAAGATTAACTAAGTCAAATCTTCTCTTCGGTGGACGCAAACTTCTTAAGAGGAAATACAAAATGTTCCATCACGTGCAACTTAATAAAATATTTTTCTACATAATAACAAGGAGCAGTCGGAGTGTTTCAATGACCGCCGACGCCCATAGACATCCGCATTACGATAAGGCATTGTCCTCCTTTCCTCCGCCCTGCAATGGGCCACAGGCCACTCACAAACTGCATGAGAGACGACAGCGTAGCTGTCACTTTACGCCGGTATCAAGTGGTCGAGAGGTACTTCCCTGGTAGTGCCGACCCAAATCCGCTGCAATACAGCATGGCACTACAACCTATGAAGTATAGGTATCCTTTAGCTAAAATTATTAATAATTGTGTTTATCTATTTCATATCAACGAGTCTATCGTCATCATATTAATACTACTTCAAAAAGAATCAACATCTTAGCAAACGGCAAGGGACAATATAGTCCAAGCAAGGGAAACTGAGGTAGGACTCGTCAATTATAAAAATACACTTTATATACAAGTGTATTATACAAACGTCCACCCCAGAGTCTTTATCAATGTAAATTTAACAAGCACAAACAAACACAATAAGATTTCAAAAGTTTACACAATAATTCCCACGGGCGTTTCCCAGCTTTATTATGAGACGAGGAATTATATTTTAGGAGGAGCTAGTGCCATGCTGCATAGGAGGAGGTAGTGCCATGCATGATGCATGACACTACATCCTCCTATGGAACGGAATTGAGCCGGCACGACTGGGGGGGTACCTCTCGCTCACTTGATAACGCCGTAAAGTGACATCTTCAGTGTCACGTTTCGTGTGTTTCGCGAATTGTGAGTAGCCGGTGACTTATTAGGGAGTGGTTGGGTGGAAGGAGGGCAACGCATCGGCATAGTAATTATGTGGATGTTTATGGGCGTTGGTAGTCGTAAAAAGGTTACGATTGCTCGCTTGCCCCAATTCTATAAAAAAAGAGACTGGATGTCATGTAGGCCTAAATACCTTAAGATACTGTAAACTTCAAGTTTGTCTCTTGTACTTACGTTCAAAGCTAAGACTGTGAAAACCATTATCCACCATATTTTTTCTGTGTGTATAATGTCAACAAAATTTTACCCGTAGTATCATTGATTTACAAAAATACAAGATACATGATTGCATATTCAACTGTCAGTGTAAAGCGTCCATGATTGTACAGAGACATATTTCGTTGAAATGTCAACCTTACGCACATGTGTTTTCGTTGATTTAACAACGTGCATGGTTTGATAGTTGCACATCTTTAATTACATATTTTGGGACGCTCACTGTATACCTTGGTATTTTCCTAAATCAATGGATAGCGTTCCCCCTAACACGATTAAATTAAGAAACTTGTCAGGGTAGAAAAAAATCGTAAATTATACCAATTTTTATGTTCGCGGCAATGAATCAATTAATAATTAGTTACAATCGAAGATATTTTGTCAGAAAAAAAAATGTATGAATGTAGTCTCATGAACATTCGCATCCAGTTACAAACACAATTATCGTTCATAGTTGATTGAATGAATTGTCATTCTTGAGGAAAATTAGTGTTAACTTGAATAAATAAATGAACTTTATATACTTTTTCCACAAATAATTTGTTTTTCAATTTATATTTAATACAGGTTTCCACCTATCATCATCGGGTCCTATGGTCATTCTTAAACAATTAAACAAGTTTATCCATGTGTGCATAATGTTGCTCCCTCCTTCGCTCACTCACTCCCTCACTCACTCCCACACTCGCCCACACTACACATACACAACTATAATTGTTAGGAGAAATTTCAAATTTTGCATGCAGGTTCTTTTTAGGAGGTGCTCACAAAGACGGTACTTTGACACCCAAGGGCTTATTTTTGGTGTTGATAATTTGTATAAAACTTCTTTACTAGATCCACTGTCAGTGGCTTCCTTGAAACTATACATGTGCGAAAACGCGGAGCACAGCTAGCATCATATAAAATATAATACTACCTGACATTATTCACGTAAAAATAAATATCATTACGAGGAAAAACTTATTCGAGAACCTGGCGTATATAGTTAACAGAATAAAAATGCTTTTATACAGTTTTTCCTTTGTACTGGAAAGCCCCTTATCAGCTCTATCGGGTGTTCTGTAACACTGAAAAGGAAAACTGCTTTATCGCTAATTAATCTAACACCGTTTATTACTAAAACTAAAATACATGCTTTTTTAACTTGAAAATGTGTATTTGAATTAGAAAAATCATTTCCTGATTATAGTGACTATCGACTATCGACTGTAGACTAGACTATTTGAGAAGTACGAAATATATTTTTGACCCTAATTTCATGTGTTGATCTTTGAAATACAGTTTCGGTTTACATACTAAATTACAAACTTCTTTTCAATTATTAAGTTTTCTTTTTCATTCTTCATTAGGGATCTCAAAATAATTATTTTCCATTTTGTTTGACACAAACACCGCATACGTTCTTTGTTTTCTGACTCCCAAAAATATACATAGTCTAGATCGTTCAATAAGAGGTCGATAGAATTATCTTTTAAATACACAATCTGATATTAATTAAATTACAATCGAACACAAACTCATAAAATGAGCTCAACTTAAGCTCCTTTTATAATCTATAAAATAATCTATATATAAACTATATCTAAATAAATCATCTCTTTATCGCTTTTCTATAAAAAAGTGCTGTTTTATGATGTTACTGGGCTTATTTATGATGATTACAAATAATTTTATATTAGAGAACATTAGATTGGTGCAACGTCAGGAAGCACATTAGGATTCAAGATCAACTTGTCCTTACTGTGACAGCAAAAGGTAACATATGTTTATGTACAAAAGAAAAATAACATGTTAATGTACAAAGGGAAAGTAACATGTTTATGTACAAAGGAGACATAACATTTTTATGTACAAAGGGAACGTAACATGTTTATGTACAAAGGAAACATAACATGTTTATATACAAAGGGAACGTAACATGTTTATGTACAAAAGAAACATAACTTGTTTATGTACAAAGGAAACATAACATATTTATGTATAAAGGGAACGTAACATGCTTATGTGCAAAGGAAACAACATGTTTATGTACAAAGGAAACATAACATATTTATGTACAAAGTACACACATCACTAATTAGAGGCACAAACTTAAATGGATTCCAGCCACTTCCCTGCATACATAAGAGAAACTATAATGTATAATCTATATTTAATAATTATGAAATTTCAGAAGTACCCCACAAACTTGAAAGGGAATTGCAGACATGAGCTATGAACGCATTATACGAAACTTCACCCTTGGTGGAGCATGCAGGTGAAACTGTGTGGCGCTGCTACTTATATACGATAGCTACGCACCACGATTTCACCCACGATAGTTTCGATTCCGTGGAAGAATGGGGTTAAAAGTCTAAATATTCTTTATTCGAAATTCGTATACGTAAACTAGCTGTCCCGAAAGGCGCTGTTCTCTCGTAAATTGAATTTTTTGTCATTATAACATGTAAACATTTAAAAAAGGAATTGTTGGGGCGAACAACGCTTATCATTTAGAGGTATGAAAAAGGGATTGTAGCCGATTCTCAGACCTTCGCAATATGCAAATAAAATTTGGTGAAAATCGATAAAGCCGTTTCGGAGGAGTAACAAACACGACACGAGAATTTTATATATACCATAAGTTCGTCAAAATTGATCGAGTTGAGCCACGAATACCGAAACAGTATATTATATACTTTTTTTTCATTCCAAACAATATTTATGAAATGTGATATGTTAACCCAGTACCTAATAAAAGTATAAACACATACTTTATATTCATTATTTAAATAAAGGATTGTGAAAGATGGTCATTGATTAGGTATTCGTATTGAATTATATAATCATATCACCACTTCCGTCTTTGGACTAAATAAGATGGTCTGTAGCAGTCTGACATCGAGAAAATTGAAAGGAAATTAGAGAGTGTATAATGTTTCTGTGGGATGTGGGACTCATTTCATTTTTGTTTTGATACAATCCACCAGCGAATGTTGCAAATATTTATATACTATGTTGTATGTATTTTTGACACAAATTGGTTAGAAGTATTGGTTAGAAGTAGTAATTGGTGCCTTGTAAGTGGTTGCGCTGGCACGTAGCCCATCGCCACAAACGTGATAAAGTGTTGTGGCGAGGAAACAAAATAATCGAAGAGTTATTTTAGCTAATCTTAAATAATTGTCGGGATACATCTTTCCCATCGGCGGGCGACCGTCGGTGATTAAAAGAAAAGTCGGAACGTGTCTTTGAATCACCGATGAAGCTGCACTCGGCAGTGAACACTTCTGTCAGCATAGAGCAGTCAAAAACCTTTCATATGTTAGATATGAGAAACACTGTAATGGAGAACTTGGTTATAGTTAGCAGTGTATTAAATAGAGGATTAGATAGTGATTATGATAATGTACGTTGAAAATTGTTGGTACCTCACCAATGTAGTTATACGAGCTAGACTCAAACATATACCATACCATATTTCATAGCCATCTTTTACGGCTGTAGCTAGTTTGGTTCAATTCTTAGAGTGTTAACGAGGCCATTTTGCCATATGCCAGTGGTTTCGCGGTGCCTTTCCAACAAGGGATGGTCAACCATTTTGTTGAAAACTAAAATATAAATATTATATAATTTGCAGTATATTTTTTCGGCAGTGACTATATAATGTATATTACCTGCCTCCTGGTCTAGTGGTAAGTATTTTCAACCACCGGCATGAGGTACTGGGTTCGAGTCCCGGGCCGGAGCGAAGTGATTTTGGGATTTTTCAATTTGTAAGAAATGTCCGAAGTCCGGAAATTGGCGGTGTTTCACCACCTTGCATCGGAGACCACGGTAAGCTGTCTGTCTTGATGTCCTGTACAGTTAGTTCGTAGATATGTACATAGAGATGGCCGCCGTGGCCAAGATTCGGCTAAGATGACATTATGACATTATGACATTATATCCCCTAAATGCTTAAGTGTAATAATTCCCGATATGGGTCATGTGGACTCTTAAAATTAAAAAGACATGCACATCGTAACTTTTATTGAATTCAGAGCTACTTTTTTGGTTGTCCAATTCAGTGGAGATATCGTAGTATCTTCTCAAAAACTCTTCATAAAATAAAAACAAAGAAAAATGTTTGTAAGTAAAAGAAAGTTATTGACAGTTTGGACCGAAAATTATTTAGTTTTTCAAGTAAGTTAGCTATTCTATCAATTCTTCAAGACTAATGGCCTTGAAAGTTGTATAACTTAATGTATGAGTTACCAACATTTTTAAAAAGTCAATACAATAGGCGAAGTAAATTTATCACAACTACATGTTTATATGTGCTTATAATATTTTATGAGACACAGTTTTCGCTTATTTATTGTGAAATTAGCTCCAAATTGATAATATCATGTAACATCCAAAAAATTATTTTTCCAAATGAAGCCATGTTTCGTATTCGTAGATCTGAAGATATAATAAACGCAAGATCGACAAATTGACGTGATCACCGGGCCACAGGGTTGTAACACGAATATCGTTGTAATTCCGGACTGTTATAAGAAGTCAAAAAATCCTTCTTGTTTAGTGTAAGCCGGTGTACTGGACCCGGAACCTCACGTCTATGTAATCACATTTATAAACAATGTAATCATTTTTATAAAATGGTTTTAATAGATTTAAGGCGAATTTATATGAAACGGAGCAAAATATAATCCACAAAAATACTCAAGTGTAAAAATGGTTTTTTTTTTTTGTAATAAATGAATTTACAAATCAAGGAAATATGTATGTATATAACAATATACCAACAGTTGCGTACCCCTGTCACATAAAACATACTTTAAGCAGTATGTTACTGTATGTAATAACATTACTTAATTTCGGTTGGATTTATTAGCTGAAGTTTTTATTGCAATGCCATAAAAGAACAGGTGGAACACAGATTAAACGCCCTAAGTATGAGAAACCGAAACCACGACAGTTTTCCCGCACATTTGTGTTTTCTTTTATACATATACATTGGCGGTCTTTTTGTTTAACGTTTCGAGTGTTTGTATAACTTATCCGCGAAAAATATGCAGCATTATCCTGTTTTTGTTTTGTGAAAAAAAAATAGATTTTATGCTTGATTCAAAAAATTGTAGAATGAATAAGTCAGAGGTACTTTCTATGTTACGCACACCTTACGTTATGCTTATCTGAAAAAGGTTCCTAACTATAACAGAGTAGAACAAAACACTACAAAATTGAGTCCATTTCATCTGATCACAGAATATAAACAAGAGAAATAAGACAGCTTTTTGTCCACAGTGCTCTTCAAAGAATTCTGAACGAAAAAACGTAACTAACATAAAAGACATTTTTATATACAAACAAACATTGATTCGAATATATACGACGTGAATTGTAAAAGATTTGACATTTTTAGTACACGGTTAGTAATGGTATGTAACTGATAAAACGAAAGTAAAAGCATCCAATACCGCAGTATCCAAAGTGGGCACAATTTACCGATGTCTCAAGCACTTTCGTATTTATTTTTAAAAACAATAAATGGAATAATATTTTTAGCAAGTTACGGTTTTATTCACTAGACAATCAGAGGCTTAATGCCTACATGTGAATTTAAATTAATTAGTTTATGTGACGCGTGCAAGTGTAACAGAGCTCTTCATACAAAATAGTACCTACTCATGTAAGTATTGACCTCTTAACACATGATCACATGAGTTTATTTATTTTATGTATAAATGGGACTATTATTTGTTTGTCTTTATGTCCTTCTAGATGTATTTTGCGACGCTTATTGCCTTGAAGCAACAAACAAACACACATTACCATTATTAAATAAGATTCGCGGCGTGAAGCTCTTAAAATGGCCATGCACATCTTAATCCGAGCCATAGATTAATTGGAAGAATTAGATTATTTGTTTATTTTATTATAATATAATGAATGGTCTTAATGCCAAATGTTGGACTACTTTTAATCCCCTTTTGTTATAGAAAATAAACATTTAATTCCGTCTTATGTGAAATCTCCTAACAAAATTTTGTCCACGAAATGTGGATTTGTATTGACTGTCAAAAAATTGGGCTTTATTAATTTTAGCATTAATTGTACCATATCAATAGTAACAATTAGTTTATAATTGCTATTGATAAATTTGTTTTCGATGTCATTAATTCACAGATGTCACTAATATCATAGTATAAAAAATAATGTATTAGTTTTTGTAGAACGGAATAGCATTGAAAAATGTGAAATACTATATATATGGAATAATCGAATAAGAAGTGCTACATAATTGGGTAGTACGCGGACTCTTATATAAAAGCGGGATCCTCAAAACTTTGATCCTACCTTCGTAGCACCTTATTGAAACCTGGACTGTACGTATGAAACTGAGCAGGAAACTTCCCCATAACTCATTATTTGTAATTTCGGTCAGGTATTCACAAAACTCTGCAGAGGTATAACTCAGCGAGTTGCTCCAACAAATACGCACGACTTGAAACTTCTTAGAAGTTTATACGAATGGCCCTTTAATGCCCCTTTAGTGAGATATTGATAGGAATTGTTGAACAGTAGCGTACAGTTGGCGAACGTTTTTGAATATCGAGTTTTGTACTTCTTTGAATGTATGTATAATTTTGATTTAGTTAACTACTTTTGCTACGTTTTTTACCTTTCAATGAGGCACTAAATGAAAATCTTGAGTTGCTAATACTTTTTTATAGTATTGGGAATAAAAAGACAAATCGAAACTGCTTGACGACTACCGACGCACATAAACATTTACATAGTTGTCATTGTTTACCTTTCACATTTGTCATTTATCCCCAATGGGTCACCGGCTAGTCTCAAACCGCATAAGAGGCGACATAGATGCTACCTTACGGCGAGCGGCATCATGTGAGGGAGAGCCACCTCCCCGGTCGCGCTGACCCAATTTGGCTGCAATAGGGCACGTCATTCTTACTAACAGAACATATTTTTTTTTGCCGGACTAGCGAAGATTTTTGCGTCTTCTATGTTAGAAAGACAGGCCCTCTCTTTCCCGCAGATGGGAGGAGATATACCGGCTTGTTTGTGGGCGTACCCTATAGTAATTATTTTTGGGACCGGAAGAACGGAGATGGTCTCCCTCCCCACGCTAGTGGGACGTCGCGCGCGCGATGCCGTTTATACTACCGTGACGTGGATGAGGTTAGTTGAATTCGTTTGTTGTTTGGCTTGTCCGAGGAAGAATTTTATTACCTAATACTGGTTGGCGGCGCTTGTCCAATCTCTTTTTGTGTCTTGAGGTTTAGGGAGACGATAGGGGGAACGGACCCCCCTCTTTTCCCTCAGATGAGAAGAGAAGTACCGGATTAATTGTGGGCGTACTCTATATTAATTATTTTTGGGACCGAAAAGGGGGAAGCGATCCCCCTCCCCACACAGCCGATCCAAGGGGGCCTGAAGTGTGTGTCGGGCTCAAGTCGTGAAGCGATAGCTACTACCGACTAAAAACTGCTATCCGTTAGATGGCCCTATTGGCATTTTACTGCGGGAACGTGTCTTGATGTTTCTTTGTTTATGTTCTTGGACGGACTTAGCTACTGCTATCGCGTCGTCGGCGTCGTGCAATACGTGCTTCGGCCGACGGTAACGGGAGTTGGTTAATAACGTCGGATCGTATTCCGACGCTTGGACGATTAATTTATTTTTGTGATGAAGAGCATGGTCAAAGTGCTTTTGAGACAGCTCTTTGAAATGTCCTTTAATCGAGGTCAATTTAAAGTCACAATGTATACTCTTACTACTCTACTCTTTTATGTGGGAGGGGTCATATTGTACTGGATATTAGCCATGCTTACGCATTCATTGTTTTTGCATTTTCTGCAGACGTTCTATTTGGGTAGGGAATATGTGCGCGAATGCTGCACTGCAATACGATAAGATCGGTCGAATGTGTGTATTATACAATGTGAGCTTATGTCTATACGCCATTTTGCTCTTTTTGTTTATAAGAGGATAAAGTTTAAAAAGGACATATCGTGCCTCTTTCAGAACGTTATCTATGTGACTCTTGAAGCTCATAGACCTATCGAGAGTCACTCCCAAGTATTTCACCGTCTCTGCTCTAGGTATCTCCTTACCGTAGTGCAGGTTGGGAGGCATGTTTCCTCGTCTATGCGAGGGGTAGCTTCTTGAGAAGAGTATGGACTTACTCTTCTCCGCATTAACCTCTATTCTCCATTTTAAGAACCATTCACCGAGTTCGGTGACGGCTTTTCTGAGTAGTTTGGCTCCGTAGTTGGGGAGTTATCCAATATACAGTGCGGGGTCATCCGCGAACATCGCCAGCTGGACGCTGGGGTATCGTGGTATATCGCTAGTGTACAGATTGAAGAGGGTGGGTGAGAGAACCGATCCTTGCGGTCAACCGGCTCTGAGTGGACGAGGAGAGGCCTGCCTGCCTTTTTGCTAGGTAGCTGTTCTCGATCAGTACCAGCCTGTCAGACAGTCCTACCTGGTATAGTTTGAAGATGTGACCTTCATGCCAAATCTTCTCAAACGCCTTTGCTACATCAAAGAAGACAGCGCCCGTGCCGCGTGGCCGGTCTTGTCCTTTGAGACCCTATAGTACGTACTCTGTGAAGCGGTGTACTTGTTGTGTACAGCTGTGGCTGTCGCGAAAAGCGAACTTCTCGTCTATGAATAGGTTTTTCTCTCGTATCACGGTTTTTAGTCGTGCGAGAATTGTTCTTTCATAGATTTTACCTAACGAGCTTATGAGACTTATGGGCCGGTAACTAGTGGGCTGCACACGTTTCCCCGGTTTGTGTATGCCGATCACTATGGCTTCCTTCAATATGTCTGGGAAGGTGCATTGCGCCAGAGGGGCGTAAAAAATGCACACTTGGAGGTGTATTATAACAGGAGGCAGCTGTTTTAGCGCCTTATTGGCTATTCCATCGGGCCCGGGGGCCCTCTTTGAGTGAAGGTTCTTTATTAGATCCTTTGCTTCTTCTGTGACCGTCAGACGTATGTTCTCATCACCATCATCCGGTGGCACAGCCATTCGTGCCGTTACTACACTTTCTACCTCTTTTATGTGGGAGGGGTCTGTGGGGAGGGAACTAGGAGTGCATTGACTTTCTAGTTTATCGGCTAGACGCTCCGCTTTTTCGTCATCCTCAAGTACAGGTCATCGATATTCGAGGTTTAGTGGTGGCGTTTGAGCCACCGGTTCTGATTTCATAGCCCTTGCTAGTAGCCAGTAGGCCGTATGACACGGAGATTGTTCGCTGACGAAGTTATCCCATCTCCCGTTTATGAAATTGGGTATAGTCTTTTTGGCTTCTCTTTCAAGTTGTCGTATTTTTTGCCTGCACACTTCGCCTCCGTTGCAATCGTACAGACATTTTACCGCATTTTTTCGACGGATCAGGTCCCTAACATCGTCGGAGAGAGCTAAACGGTCCCTGAGGAAGAATAGAATATACAAACGTTTTTATGTGACGAAAAAGAGTTACGGCCGCGCGGAGCGGCGTGATGAATCTCCAAAGTTTATCTGCCTTTATTTATGTTATATACGCGATACCGCGATGTTAATCATGTCCTAGTACCACCTTTCGGTGTATGCGTGCTATTACAACGTTGTAAATCAGCAGAATCGTTAGACAATTATAGCTCGTCGATAATCCTTGGAAGGATTTGGCGTTCTCTAATGAGTATAAGCGCTCTACCAGATCTGATTGCATGCTGAAGTTGATCCCTGCCATTACATTAGATTTTGTTTTAGAGAAAGGATTTTGGTAATTTATTGTAATTTTCTTTTTTGTATAGCTCTATAATGTATTTGTAATAATGAATAGTAATAATTAATAGCCATCAGATTTAAGCTTATATAACTCAATATGTACGACATCTAATCTATACACTGTGAAAGTATGTAAATTAAGTGCAGTAAAAGGATTGAACTAATCATATAAAACGATAATCATTTTTCTGCTAAATTACAATAATTGAACAGTTATCAAATTTGGTGGGTAACATTAATTATTATTTATCCAAAACACCTAAGCAACGACAATATGTATGTCTAAATTCATTTTCTAACATTTGTGAAAGCAAATAAAACTTTTATTTGTAGACTAAACTTGTGATGTGTTTGTTTTAGTCTAACCCTATTTACAGGTAGGTGCTAGAGATACCTATTTTAATCAGAAAAATAAGGTCAATCGATTATATAGATAGATAGAAATATTAATATTTTAGAATGATTCATCTGAACGTTTGCAATGTACAAAAAAGCAAATGATACATATTCAATGAACAATGCATACTTAATATAATAAACATCAAAGAGAATAAATCCTGTTATGTGCTTGCTAAAAGCTATAACAGAGGGTAATAGTATCTGTACAGTTAATGAAATAAGCCCAAAGTCGCTTGATACTAAAACTATATTTAACTTAAGTTCTCTAAGCCACTTTAGTGTGACGAGAATTCCGCAAAAAGACTAATAAGCTTATCTTCAGCCATAAACTTTCTCATTGGGGGGGGGGGGGAATATATATGAAAAATATATATCATATTATACTTACATCATTAGGTTACTGATCAAGCACACAAATCCCATGCCGATAAATACTTCTTGTAAAGATGAAAATGGGATAGTATGCCACACGGTGATCGCCAAGTTGCCTGATTCATGCGAGACAGTACTACATATTTTATATTAAAGCAAAGTCTCAAAGTATAAAATTTATTCTTGAAGGTATACATACATAAAATTGTACACACAAAACATTATAATTATTTGTATTGTAGAACAAGTTATGTTTCCTGATGAAGCCGGAAAAGTACCATTTTTTTTAACATCGGACCGATTAACTTCAAATTATGTGGGATGTTTCAGTAGATTCAATAGATGATTTGGGAATACAATGTGTCCGGCAGATGGCACTGTGAGCAGGTCGACGTGTGTCGGGTACGCTAGTACAAAATAATCAAACTTCACTTTCAATAAATATATTTTATAATTTAATATCTACGCTAAATGATTTTTAAGAAGATGATTTATTCTATTATTTCATTAATATGAAACTATACACATTTTACTAAATGTTTTTACAAACATGGATGTTATATACGGATAGAACAAGTTGTTTAAATGTAATTTGGCAAGCGTCGAAATGCTCACTATTCGTTTTTACGATCTCTGGCTGAGAGTGAAGAGACACTTCGCCAGCAGCTTCGCACTAAAGAGTTTATGGAGTAGACTAAATTTGTCGCGTTAAAATGGCTGCCATTTTCATATGGACGGAAGAAAATAAGGGCTTTGGTGGTGCTACTTTATCAACTCAAGTTGCGTTGCATTCGGGTGACAAGACAGCAAACGACCACGAGGCCCGGCTGGAATTTAGTACGTTGGGGTCACAGGGAGGCCCTAACGTCCCTTGGTCCAGCTTCTTAATGCTTAATGTTGGAAGGAAATCCGATAAGCTTGCCATGATATATTTACGCCCCTGTCCAGTTTGGCAAACAAACAGTACTGAGTAATCATTTCGAGAGTGCGACCGCCAGGCGCCGACGCCTCTTAACATCCGTATGTACATATGCTTCTCCCTCCTTCTCTCTTCTCTCCCAATGGGTCATTTCTCTTCATCCTGTACAGGCGCAAACTGGCGGTATCAACGACTGCAAATCTTTAACAAGTTACAGCCGATAGCAATGAAATCACCGACAAGATACACTAGGTTCCAAAAACACTCTTAACATTTTCTCATCGTATACCTTTTCTCTCTTGTCATTGTAGTTCAGAGCCTCGCAGACACGACAGTAATGTAGAGATGGTGACCCGAAATAACCATGCTCGTTGACTACCTCGAAAGATCTCCGCCAATCATGGTACTTTAAAATAGCTGAATCACTTTTACTTATATACTCGATGTGTTTCGCCAAGTCCTCGACGTTTTTGTAATTGTCCACGTGTAAATAGGAATTTGGTGGAAGGAGCCTTTCGCAGTCCATCAAAGAGGGTCCCATCACAATTGGAATGGCCCCTTTACTGTACGCATGGTAAAACCCTTTTTCTGTTAAATATTCATGACATTCTGAATTTTCAAACACCAGATAGAATACATATTCAGTGATCATTTTGCAGTCTGATGTAAAATGGCCCGGACAACTGAAAAATAAAAGCGTAAATTAAATAGACGGAGGTTCGCTCGTTTAAGTATTTTATTTTAGTGAAATTGTCCTTTTTTAAATACGACAATATGCAGGATCATTGCGATGGGAAGGGAGGATGGGATGAAGGATGGCCATACATGTGATTAGCTTCCGGCTGGGTAGGTGTCTATGAAGGTCAGCAACCATGAAAAAAACTCCATGTGCTCGTTTGCACCCTTATGCCATAAAACTACTCGTCTATTTCTGATGCCCTTTTCAGTTAGTGTATAGAGAACGTCATATCAAATAGTTGGTAGACGATAACACTCACGCCTATTGTAAGAGGTTGTGCAATGCATGGTACATGACACCGCATCCTCCTATGGGACGGAATTGGGCTTGCACGATCGGGGAGGTACCTCTCGCTCACTTGATACCACAGTAAAGTGACACCTACGGTGTCGCGTTTCGTGTGGTTTGTGAGTAGCCGATGGCCCAATGTGGGGAGGGGGTGAAAAGGAGGGCCAAGCATAGGCATAACAATCCTGATGGTCATGGGCGTTGGTAGTCGTTGAAGCTCCGATTGCTCGTTTGTCTCCCAATAATATAAAAAATATACCGTACCAAATGTACGTCACGCTCAGTAACTAAATGACCATTGTTTTTACCTAGAAATGTGCGCTAAGATGGAGAGAAAAACTAGTCCCTCCACTCTTACACGGCCGGGTTAATTACACCGAGCATAGCGGGTGAACATTCCTCTACTCTATATATTTTTTTCTAATAAAAGGCAATCAATTTCTCATAAGCGCACTATGTACGCTTTTCTATCCCACCAACGTCTGCGCTCACGCTTTGCGCAACTCCACACGTTTGGCCGTTTAGAAGCCATCAGAAAGCTGGATATATTTTTATGCGTCGCGCGTTAGTCTTGTGTGTGGAATGTGTCTAGCTAAACATGTCTTTGTTACTGAGCAGTTAAGGCACTAATTCTTCAGGGACTAATCTGTACCTTCTATTTTTTTGTCTATAAAACTCTATTGTTTCTTACGATCTTTTCTGCTTGCGATCTTCAAAAACTTTGAATTCTCACGTACGGCTATGCAGGTGTATATAGAGAATGGTTATTATGATACACCGAAAAATTGGTCATCGTATGTGTAATGACGTTCCCAGCCTACACGAAAAATATCAATGAAATATATTCTGCAGTTTAGTTTCAAAATTTTATTTTTCATTGTAACAAATCTCAACACGATGTATCTTCCTATTACGAAACTGTCTCCCGGAGGCTAACGACACTTGCGCGATGGATGTGGGTAGTTAAGTACAACACTATACACTAAACTACACTACACTACAACACTAAAGTATGTACTTTATAATAAAATCGCCGGGAATGAGCGGCCCGTCTGGACAAGTTGGTGATCTCAAGGTTAGACATGGTGTAATAAAATTAAATTGCTTTGCTGTCATTTAGTTTGTTTGAAAATATTTTTTTAGGGTTTGTTGTTAGGACTAAGTTGATTGTTATGAAGCATATTAGTGTCTTAAATTTACGCGAATGTTACTCTTTAATATATTTTTTACAATAAAACTACTTCTACGGACTCCATCGCGGTTTATTTAATTATTTAACTAGCCCGACGTTTCAGAAGCTTTACAGCGACGTGTTACAAAATCTACGGTCTGTGAGCATGCTGGAGTTGGAGCCCTGCCATTTCATTAGATTTGATAAAGCTCAAATCCTCACTAGGTAACACCGATTCCTTCCAGGGATGATCCTTGAGGCTATTGCAATTAAAAAACGTCCGAATTTCAATAGAGAAGATGGCTGGGCTCATCCCTCTGCTTGGGACCCAGTGATAAACATAATCAAATCAAAAAGTAAATATAAAATAACACCCCGAGACAGCAAGGCATAATCAGTACTGCTTCTGAAACGTCGGGCTTGTAAAATAATTAAATAAACCACGATAAAACCCGTAATAGTATTTCTATTGTCATCAAGCTTTATCATTCTGTAGCGGTTGTAGTGCTATACTGCATTGCATAAGACCTCTCGCTCACATAATACCACCCCGACGCAAAGTGAAAGCTATGGCCCCGTGTTTTGTGGGGTTTATAACTTTCCGGTGAAAAAATGAAGTGGACCGAAGGAAGGCATTGCATGTGCGTAACAATTATGCGAATGCCCACGAAGGTCCGTGTTTGCAAAAGTCCTTTTTTACTATATAAAAAGCTATGAACTTTTTTCTTTTTTCTTGTGTGCTACATTTTCCAAAGTCCTTAGAAATTGTATACATTACAATTTCTAAAGATACACACTTACTCTTACTCTCTACTACTTACTCTCTGTAGCTTATGTTGTGCGTTTACCAATATACGTTACTAGCGTTCATTAACAAAAGTACCAAGATACACAGGCAACGTTTCTTTCAAATATAATCTGGTTTGTGAAAATGACTTAAGGCATGCGTGTCAGGTGGACTTTGCAAAAAAATAAGTTTGTGTAAAATTCCAGACGCTTTAGAATGACAGTTCAGTATGAAATAGTGTATCTTGTAGTTTAGTAAATCCTTGGTTACTAGTCACCTACCATCACATTCCATTGGTCCCCTAACAAATAAATTATGGAAACGATACTGGTATAAGTACTTTCTCAAAAAAAAATATTATTATGTACTAGTATTTACCTTTTCTTATGGTTTTCCGAACATTTACCATAAACATCGACGGTAATATATTTCTGGAGATCCTTTAGGTAATTAGTTCGCCGCGACACCTTACAGTTTGATATCAATATAGACACCATAACGTCGCGTCGCTTTTTCTTCCAAAAAGGCACAGAATCGCCCAAATCTGTTGCGATATCCAACAAGGGCTTTCGCGATGGTATTGTTCGTCCATATGGCACCGGAACATCCGAATCACTCCTATAATAATAACGACATATTACGTTAACATTAATGCTTTGTTATTTTTCTGATGATATTCTGTATAAATACTAACAGCGTCCCGCAGTTTCTTTCAAACTCTCTACATATTAGCCGCAGTATACTTTTGTGTGTAATTGCTACATTCTAGAGTTCCTAAATAATACATACCATATAAAGGGTTATATGAAAAGTAGTAGTGAATATAAAAGGACGTTATTTGACGTCCAGGATTTGATCATATCATATGGCGTCCGAAAATTAACCCTTGTGGAGACATTTAGCCTTTAAAGTTTTTATAAAATATTACCCTATTTTTTTAACTTTTGTACGTTTTTTTTTCCTGTGGAGCACCTAGAGTGCATTTTCTCAGTGTTTAGAAGACATGCCAGTTCGTAAAATCGTCTTCAAAAGCTTAACATAAGCTTAACAGTTTTAAAAAGGCAGCTCGACAAAGTTCAAAGTTGAAGAATTTTCACTAAGCGTTATTAATTTTATGGAGGTTTTATTTGAGAAGAATATATGGTGCCACCTCCTATGCTGAATAGCACTACATCATAGCAACACAGCAGCATAATTATGCTGATGTTTATGGTCGTGGGTAGTCGTTGAAAAGCTCCGATTCTCGTTTGTCCCCTAATACTATTTTCTTTAGTTTATTATGGCCCGTATGGTTCGACCCCTGTAATAAAAATAAAATGAATATATTTTGCTCAAAGGCTATGTTCGTATATAACTTGACGTTTGGAAATGTGCGCACTATTTTAACCATCTGCGATTACGACCACCCCATGTCAGTTCAATGACAATGAAAGATTAGTAATTAAACAATATACATGATACCACCACGGAGCCGGAAACTGAACTCAAAATCATTGTGATAAGTGCTCATATAGTTAAATCAAAGTCTGGGCCAATTTTAATTTACATACGCATGTTTTGTAATAATGTTGCCTGTGGGCAAATCTAAACATCTACATTATTGTTTAGTTTTTGTTCTCTATTTTAACTGTTTGTTGGTTTGTGTGTATACTTTTTCTTACGTTTTTTTTTTTCAGTAAGTATAATTAATGTTGAAAATGTGTAACAGTGTTTTTTTTATATAGCTCAGGGGACTAACGAGAAATCAGAGCCTTTCACCGACTAAAAACGCTCATGAACATCGGCATAACTATGCCGATGCGTTGCCCTCCTTTTCATCTCCCAACCCCTACTCTAATGAGCCATCGGCTAATCACAAACCGCACGAAAAGCGACACCACATTATGTGTCACTTTACGGCGGTATCAAGTAAGCGTGACGTACCTCCCCGGTCGTGCCGGCCCAGTCCTACCTGAGGACGTAAGCCACGATGGCAAACCCGCAATATTCATAGCGGCCCCGTTACCAAAGTGATAGTTGTCCCCTAGCGATCCCACCCGGCTTGTGAGGTTGGCCTCGGTGCCCGTAGCCCTCGCAAATCATCTGCGAAGATGACCAGGAGTAGTAGTAGGAGTAGTGCCGGCCCAATTCCGTTGCATGGGAAGAGGTAGCGCCGGGCATGGTGCATGACACCGCCTCCCCCTACGCAGCATTGCACTACATCTTACACAATTGAATGAAGTTATTCTATTTCTATCCCATATAAACCTAGAGCATATAACTTAATTTCTGGACCTTCGAAGTAACATACATCAAGTCGCAACAGTAGCATACTTCGCCGTTGGCACATAACGCCTGTTATAAGCGATAACACCTCATTTCACTTGCCAACTCTATTTTCACATATCTGCGATCGCTCGCCCTCGCCAAATGTTTACCCGGCAACACGAACGCAAGAACGATCATCATCAACGTTAATGTGTTTAGGTGTCATAACCATGTTGTAGCCGATTTGTACTGGTGTAACTCTTTAGGGTTCCGTACTTACAAATAAAAAACGTTGCACTTATCACTTTGTTGTCCGTCTGTCCGTACGTCTCTTTTTAGAATATACTTCACAAACAACCAATCTGCCATTTGGTACCTGCCGACGACTCTATCACACCTATCACTGCAACAGGCCATCGGCTGCTCACAAACCGCTTGAAATGTGACAGCACAGCACTTTAAGGTGCATATTTTGAATGAGAGTTAGGTACCTCCTGGTGCCGGACTAGTTCTTTTTTTTACAAAAGTGGGGGCAAACCAAGAATCGGAGCAATTTTACGACTACCGACGCCCATGAACAAACACAGAATCACTATGCTGATGCGTTGCCCTCCTTCCTCACCGCCAATGGGCCATCGGGCTGGTCACAAACCGCACAAAATGCAACACTAAAGATGTCCCTTTACGGTGGTATTATGTGAGCGAGAAAGTACCTCCCCGGTCGTGCCGGCCCAATTCCGTTGCATTGAAGGATGTAGTGTCATACACTATGCAACTCCTCCCATGCAACATGGCACTACCTCTCCCAAACGTTCGTCTGTAATGTAACATATCACTGTTGCACAGCCTGTTTGAAGCGGAATTGTTGATTGTTCGTTCATGCTACGCTACAAAATTGTCAAATGCTATTATTTCGCGGAGACGGTTTACGGAAGCGCTCGAGAGAATGTAATTTTATGCGTCGGACAAACGGGACAGGCGATCGAGTTCGTACTAAGTGAAATCCTAAATATTATTGTATAAGTATTGATCTAGGTACCATAAAATTATATGTAGGTTACAATGTTGGACAAGACTTAGGGTGTATTTAGTAACAGTTTATCGAATAGACTTTCATCTGCAGCATTCGTATTTAAAATATTCGACAGATAGCAGACGTAGAAACTGCTAGATTAGTCTATTTCAGTTACTTTCACAGCATTATGTCATATGGAATTCTGTTATAGGGTAATGCTGCTGATGTTGATTCAATTTTTCTTCTGCAGAAAGGGGCAGTTCGTACAATATATAATATGAGTCCAATGGAGTCGCTTAAGGATAAGTTTAAAACTGCAAAAATTATGTCATTGCACATATTTGAAAATCTTATGTATGTCCATAAAAATATAGAAAAATTCAAGAAGAAATGTGATCTACATGTAAAGTACAAAAGAAGAAATAAGATCAATCTCGCCGTGCGGAGGGCACAAGTTTATTTGGCTCAAGCTCCATAAAATAATAATTATTTTACGGGTAATTGTATACATTTCTACAATAAAGTTCCCATTAATATGACAGATTTGTCTGTTAATAAATTTGAAGCATTTCGTTAAAGAGAAACTCATATCGAAATCTCATTATAATGTAAAGGATTTTATAAAGGACAAAAATGGAATGGATTGAATTACTCTAAATTTGAGTACCTTTGTGAATGATCACAACCAAAAGAATGATAGGTTTTTACCGGTACAGAGTTAGTGTCCGACTCGCACGGACTAAAAAACCGGGGCGATTCGTCGTGCCGTTCGTTAACAGAAGTACGCGGAGCCTGATGGCATTCTTCCGCGCTAAAAGGATGATTGGTACCCAGCAGAGTTTATTTTGAGTACCTTCTCTGAAATGAGCGCATTGCAAACCCTCAATTTAAACTTAGCCGCAGAGAAAAGCATAAGTGATCATTATACAGATCCAATATGTGAAAATAAACAATAAACAATATATCCTTAAAATTTTTGACTGTTGGACCCATATGAGTCCAGCTTGGGATATCAATTTATAATAATAGTCCGAAGTCAGGAAGGTGGCGATGTTAAACCGCCGTCAACCATGCCAGAAAGATCATATTAAATATTTTTACGTGGCCATCTTCAAATAAGTTTGTGGTCGTTAGGCCACGTGTTACGCCAGAGGTCGCGGATTCGCCTAGGTCATGGATGTTTATCTATGTATTCCTATAATAAAAACCTTAAATATATCTATCACATGTCTCAAAATTTATTAAAATATTAAATATATTTCAGCCGTCTAATAGTACCAAAACACAAGTCCTTACGGTACTTAGCACAGGACTAGGCTAACGTGGCGTGATAAGTCCACAGATATTATTATTATTATTATACAGCATATAGTAATACTTGAAATAGGTTTTACTTTTAACTATTAATTGTGTTGGTTGTATTCGTGTAAATCAATGTACAACAATGACTATTTGAAGCATGAACCAAAGTATATATACTCATGTCGAGCCAAAAGCCGTTAAGCTTAACAGAATGTATTCCTAAGGGATGAAAACTTAATTTACCGTGTGTACTTGGCCGAAACGAATTTCCTTTGACCTTGGTGAAGGGAATACATACATCTCCAGCGACCAGAAATTCTTATAAATTAACGTTGTAAAGATGGGTTTACATGATAACATTTTTTGTTTCATACGAGACAAACAAATTTAAAGAGCCTCTCCGAAAATCGAAACAATTGGAGAGCCTTGCTTTTATGAGCAAGAAGGAGACGAACAGCAATACCAATTCAGGTACCAAAATTAATATCAGATTCTTTGCCCTTCTTCTGCAGAGCAGGAGGTTGGGGTATGGAACACAATCCATACAAAACGCGACATCATGGCCCAATACCATTTTTTCGACTGACCGATGTACCAGATATATTCCAAAAGTCTACAGCTATTTTAAAGAATGAGGAAATGAAGTCATTTCAACAGTTTTATGACAATTATGCTTTTATAGCAAATTGGATTCGAAATAAAACCTTATCAGATTAGCCTATTATTCTCCTTTACTAATAATCCGTATGTTCGTTTGCCTCCTTATACTAAAAAATGGAATGGATAGAATTTGAAGTTGATATTTTTTTGAAATAGCATAGAGGCAATCAAGTAATCGAGACCTTTTGGCGACTATCTATGCCCACATACATCCATATTATTTTTGTAATGCAGATGCGTCACCCTCCTTTCCTCCTCTCCATCTATGGGCTGCCGACTGCTCACAAACCGCAATGCGATATCATAGCTGTTACTTTACGACGGTCTCGCACGAAGAACTAGCTCACAGGCCGTGTCGGCTTTATTTGGCTGCAAATGCAGCATGGCACTACCGCTTAATAAATAATATTGCATTTAACTAATAATGTGCAGCAAGGCCTGTAATTATTTACACACATAAATAGATTACAAATTATACGAAGAGGTTTGGATCGCTCCTTTCTCCATTATTTGTTTTATTTTCAGAATGGACGCTCCATTCTGACACACATTGAGAATAAAACAATTAAAAATCCGATATATCTGTAAAGAACGACAACATTAAGGATCTAACAAATTTAATTCCACGTTTCCCCGCCGGATGGCATGTGGCAGTAGAAGGGCCCAAAATAAGGATCGTAATAAGCTTAATAGGAAGCGACTGCCACGATGCCTGGCGTTAAAACGTGGCACTAAACCTGTTAGAGCCTTAACGTTGCCGATTTTTCAGACATTGAAGAGTTTAAATTGTTTTATCTTTAATATGAGCTAAAATGGACTAGATGTAAGATTTTCCTTATAGAACCCCCAAAAGTAGGAAAGTTTTTCATCTGCAGTCGAGTAAAAGTCTATTTTATGTATTCAGGAAATTAAAACCATTGTGTACCTATATGTCATCGACCAGTTGAAAACTCCAGCTAAATCCTTTAGTTTCGGACGGACTTTTGCCATTGAAAACGCGTTTTTAGGCGACTCATCACTCAGGAATATCCACCGCTGGTTCCTGTTCCTCGTTGTGACGTTTGGTATCAGCCCATGCTGTATGTGAACGACCACAGCGTCAGCTATGTTTATATCCTCATCTTTGTCGTTAAATATGCAATTCTTGACTCTACAATTTCTTAAAGGGTCGCTGTTCCTGAAAAAAAAAAATATATTAAGAGGGGTGTGATTAAAGACAAATAAGGATGGGCAATTTTTTGTGTAATTCTTTTTAGTGAAGTAAATTCTTCGATACAAATACAATTTTACGTTTTCACTTCGGCTATCCACAAGACCACCCCTGTCTTGTTATGTTAACTCTTATTTCTTGTTTACTGTCTTCTTATGTTAACACTTATTTCTTGTTTACTGTCTTGTTATGTTAACACTTATTCCTTGTTTATTGTATTGTTATGTTAACTCTTATTTCTTGTTTACTGTCTTGTTATGTTAACACTTACGCCATACCAACGTATGTATTTGAGACTTACTTACTATTGCATTTGAGAAAGCAAACAATTCGTGTCATAAACGTATTATGTCGTATTGTATATTACGTCTTCATTATAACACGTGAAACAAAACCGTTAGATCCCTTTTTATGAAAATTGCACGGGATAGTATGAAATTTTGCACACTTATAGTTATGTGTACGAGAAGTGCAGAAAGCTTACATTTTTATATAATATGCATTTATTTAAAACATTTAAATTAAATAAAACGTTACCCAAACTACGGTATACACATGACGTTGAAACTTCTGTAAATACAATTTTATAATTATGGTCGAATTTATAACTATGAGCAATCAGAGGCTTATATTATTAATTTATTCATTTAGGGACGATTCTGTGTGTAAATAAATTGTCGAGTCGCATTTCGATACTTATATCGCAACTACAACATAAATTAACTTATGAATTACTTCTAATTGGAACATTTAAAAGCGTAATTTTAGTACAATTTATGTTCTGAACATATTTAGGAATCTTTTTTACATACATTTTAAATGCATATTAGCTATTAAAGTCTAATATCTAATAACATCCAAAGTACTTTAAATATAAGTACAAATAATTTTTTTGTAGTAAATTATTTGTACTTATATTATTACCCCCCCCCCTATTTGCCCCCTAGCAATCAAGCAATCGGAAATTTATGACAGCTACCGACGTCCACAGTCATCCCCAATATTGACATGTTTTGTCCACCCTTCATCTTCCCCTTGAATGCGCCGCCGGCTCACAAACAGCACGTAATAAGAGAGCAGAGCTGTCACTTTACGGTGTTTTCATGCGAGCGAGAGGTACTTCCCAAGACCCCAAACGCACTACCTCTTACAAAAATTTTGTTTTTCGATAAGAATATTCAATAAAATACAAATTAATTCTTACCGTTGTTTGTTATAATTAAAAACGTGTCGATTCTGTAACCATTTCCAATATCTCCACACTAGTATTTTATACGTGTGAGTCTTTTGTATGCTGTTGGGTGCAACTTTATTTTTGAATAGGACTGATCCCAAATTCGACGTATTCCAAGTCTGAAAATAAAGCACTTAATGCATTGATTTACAAAAGCACAAGGTACACGATTTCACACTGAACTGTCACTTGAAATCATCCATGATTTTACATAAACATATATTTTTTTATGCAGATTATACTTGAAAGATGTGTAAGATTAAAACATATTTCCTTGAAAATTCCACGTTACGTGCATGTGTTTTAACTTGCCTTTACAAAGTGCATAACTTGGCAATTTAACGTCTTTTATATGGACGGTTTTGAGACGGTTGTTATTTTTCAAAACCATTGACTTAATGATGACGATCTGCTGGCTCAGTTGGTAACGTGGCGGTTAGTCCGCTTGTTACGCCAGAGGTCGTGGCTTCGAATGCCGCCTAGGTCATGGCTGTTTATATATGTATTATGTGTAAAAATTTTATATATATAAAATTTCAAAAGTTTATGAAACACATTAAGTATATTTCCGTCATCTGGTATCTGTAACACAAGTCCTTACGGTACCTGCCACAGGACTGGGCTGACCTGGTGTGATAACTCCACAGATATTGTTATTATTATTATGTGAATAATTTATTGGAATTCACATGTAACTACTTTATAGCCGCCGGTATGGCATCAATCAAACTAGAAGTCGATACACGTGATAACGGGCATTGTCATACGCATGGTTAGTAGTAGTTTCCAGTAAGAACTGTCGGCGGTGGCGGAATGGGGCTACATTTATAGAACATATTTTAGATAAAACCCATTTAAAATGATTTTATTGATAACATGAAGTTTTAGTACAAGGTAGTGCCGTGCTGTGTTGCGGAGGAATTGGACGATATCGCAAGGGGATTAACTGTCACTAACATGATGAGGCGTAAAGTGACCGCTACCAGTCGCGTTTCATGCGGTTTGAAGTGACCCGTGGGTCATTGGAAGGCGGGAAATAAGGAGGACATCGCATTTTCATAACTATTATACAGATGTTTATGGGCTTTGGTAGCTATGACAGGGCACCGACTGCTCAGTTTCCACCCTGTAATATAAAAAAAATACTAAATTACTTCTAGTGTTGATGCCAATAATCATCATTAGTAATCCTTTTACCAATAAGTTTTTGTACGCGGCTTAAACCAGCAGTCGGGGCCTCCTGATGAGGATGCTTAAAAGGCCGTCCATTGATCATCATATCTCGTAAATTAAATTTTAACACGAAAAAATTGAAAGCATCCTCAAAAATAACAAACATAACATGTAAAGTTTAACATACATAACATGTAAAGATTAACATACATTACATGTAAAGTTTAACATAAACTTGATTGAACATTTAGCCTATTAATATAAAGACAATAAAACTACTTTTATGGATCGCGGTTTATTTGTTTAACTTCTATTTGGTCCGATGTCTCAGAGGCTGTACAGGAACCTTGGTCATGGGTGTACACATGTCAATTATCAAACCGACACTTGTAACGTCTACTTATAACCGAAATACATTAACGTCCATTGATATAATCTACGTATATTCATGTTTTGTTTACGCAGCACTAATCCACGTGTCAGCTGTTTAAACTAACACAATGTTGGAGCGGCAGTTGAAGGCGACGGAAGTGACGTTATAATTATAACTTTTATAGTAGGTATAGAAGAGATAGTGACATGCTGTAATGCAGCGGAATTGGGCCGGCACGACCGGGGAGGTATCTCTCGCTCACATGGTACTGCCGCAAAGACATCTTCATTGTCAGGTTTCATGCGGTTGGTGAGTAGCCGGTGACCCATTTAGGGAAAGGTGAAAAGGAGGGCGACGCATCGGCATAGTAGTTATGCGGAATTCGTGGGGCGTCGGTAGTCGTCAATAGGCTCTAATAGCTCGTTTGTCGCCCGATACTGTAAGAAAAGGATGCAAAGGAGCAGTCGGAGGCTATTGGGGTTCCGTAACCAAGCGGTAAAAATTAGGTCCTATTACTAAGACTCCGATGTCCGTCTGTCTATCACCAGGATGCATCTGGTGAACCGTGATAGCTATACAGTCGAAATTTTCACATATTTCTGATGTCTCAACAAATAATAAAAATTTGAATAAATTAATAATTTAAGGCGACCTACAACAAACGTGTATTTGCTGTCTTTATTATACACCCTTATATGGTACGGAACCCTTAAATCACGAGATCCACTTGGCCGGATTTTTTCAACGCTCCGGCCAAGTGGAACTTAACATTCGTGAGCCATGCTCACAAATGTTAAGTTTATGTATTGCTGTCACTTGTCGGATTAGCTATAGGTACCCCGCTCGTGTGGGCTCAATTTGCACTACCTACACACCTCTAAATAACATTTTTCTTCTTCCTTTCGGGTCAGTGATTCAGCCTAAGTTTTATACCGCCTAAACTGTGCCACAGCTGGAACGGCATCGTTAGCCGCAAAGAGATCAGCCAAGGTGCAGGAAGTTGGGCACAGATGGCCCATGGTCTGTGTCATAGCCCCACGTTGGCATTGCTCCGCCGATGGTGGTGTTTGGCCACAACATAGTGTGTTTTGTTAAATTATTTATGTTTATTATTTTTTTAATATCATTACACGTACTCGGCCGTAGTAGGCCGAGTAGCGCAGTGTGTAACGTAGCTAGGTGAAGTGCAGCTATTGTCCATCACTTTTATTTGTATTCAAATAAAGTTTGATTATATATAAATAAAAATTGAACGATATTGTCACTTTTTTGTATAGAATAATAGGGCATACGAGGAATCGGGGCCTTTTCACGACTAGAGACGCCCATGAACAACCACATAATTACTGTGCCGATCCGTTGTCCTCCTTTTATCCCCCTCCGATGGGCCACCGGCTACTCACAAACCGCACGAAACGCGACACTGAAGATGTCACTTTACGGCGATATTATGTGTGTATTACACGAGTTTAAGCATCGTATGCTTACCATATAGCATGTATCGTTTTCTTTAATTAGCAAAGTAAAGTCTAATGCATATGCCCCCCCCCCCCCCCCCCCCCCCCCC
>JAFELO010000010.1:766169-782582 GCA_017140195.1 Eumaeus atala | reverse complement strand
ATTATGACGCAATGTGGTAACATATTTTTTTAAAAGCTATTGCTAACTCGAGCGTGTCGGTTTTTCGTGGCTGTGTGCGTACGCATCGTCAAAAATTACAATCATTTTTTCCTAACGCTCCAAGAGAGGTATAATTTCAGTAATTCAAAAACTTATGTTTTCAGTATCGTAAACATGGCGAAACACCAACGACACTAGAACTATTCCAATTCTCTACGGCGACTCTGTTCTTCTTTAACGCAGTCGTATCCAACAGGACCGCAAAAGCTATTATCGAAGACGCACAAGCGAACACTATTAATCAATATCGTACTACACTTAGAAGCAATAGGCACAGGTATGCTTTACTTTGATCCGAGGGGGCTGCTCTTTGTACCCCTCTTATAAGAGGAGGGGATTAAGGGGCAAAAGGAGGAGGCGCTCCTTGAAGAGGGGACAGAACAGGAACAGGAGAAGGCGCTTTTGCGCACGGGGTTAGGGGCGAAGGTAAAAACCTCACCATTGCGTTGTCCCAAAGTTGATGGGTTTATCCTGTGGTGTGGGGCTACACCTCTGTGAAGAAGGTGTCAGTAACTCAGGGGACTGGCTATCTGTTGAGGTGCCCTGATGTTTTGTACTTCCGTGGTACCTCACCAGAGGCAGCTCTGATGGCACTCGCGGTGGTTTTTGTGGGTATTCTGCTCTGTAATATGCCGCGAGCCCCACACATCACTGGACCCCACCCAGAGCCGGATGCTTCCCCTTAAATCTTCCTAGTAGGACCAGTCCTATTAAGATTATGTATGTGAAAGTTTCTATGCAAATTTGCTATTCATACAATTAAAAACAAATAGACAAAAAAAGTTTTTTTCCTCTAGTATAGAATTGACGCGACTGAAAGCACGACGCACAGCTAGTTATTGATAATCAAGTAACTGAAATCGTCACACATTTGCCCCTGTATAATGTCCTGTGTATAAACCACAAAGTGATTTATGGTTTCAACTTTATTATTTATGGTTCCATTTGTCGTATATGTAATCTCTACGATATTTAATTGTATTTTATTGTAACACAAATAATGGAATTTTGCAGAAGAATCTTCGACAAGATCAGCGCTGAGACCAGAAGAGTACAGGGGCCTGTGCAGGGCACTACTGAAGTAATCCAAGGCATAAGGAACATTGCCAACAAGGATCAATACTTTTCGGACGTCTTGAGAATAAACAAGGATGTCAACATCCACAAATTGAGGATATCCATGACGTCTGACGGGCAAGTCAATCTTAATGCTGTCCACAAGTTTAATCCCTCTGATTTGTACGGATTGGGGAAGGATGGTAGGAGCCAACTTTTCTCCTCCCTAGGACCAGCGAATGTGACCACAAGGAATGTCCCCACACAAATCGCACCATCCCTAGCCGCTGTCAATAAATACGACGATACACGGGACGAGAATAATTTGTTCGTCGGCATCCATCCTGGGGAGATAATAAAGATTGGAACATTCTTCGTAAGGGTTAGCAGCGAGGGTGCCGAAAGCGTTGCCAGTTTATTGGAGAACTTGAGTAGAGATCTCTACGATTCGCTCATGACCGTTGCATTCAATCTCCTATCTATTTTGCTACCTGCGGAGATCGCTCGTCTGCGGCTCTTGAGTCCTGATGTGGATTTGATAGTGCAAATAGTGGAATTCGTTTTCAACTATTTGAAACGCATCCGACCCCTAGGCGATCCGTCTCGTAATAATGACAATGATATAGTGCTCGTTCTGAAGGAGTTTTTCCAGGATGGCGTCGTTAAGAAGGACACTATATTACACCTGAAGAGTAAACTAGTGTCGTGGATTGAGAATCAAATAAGGGAGCGAAGCGCGAGGTATCCTAATAAGAAACAAATCAGGTGTCCGGCTTGTGACGGCGTCAGGTTTGCGTGATATATTCGAACCGTTGAAGGCTTTTTTATCGAATAGGGGCAAGACGAGCAATCGGCCTCGCTTACTTTTCGGATGCTTTGCCCTCCCCTTCCCACACACACTATGGGCATACATATATTTTGTCATATGAAGTTATAAAACACATTATTCATGGAGTTTCACATTATTAATACCCATTAGGTGGAATTTCCTTTTTCTGGATCGAGCTGTCTATGGTTGTTGAAGTTACATAACATCAAATACAATAGATTATTAATAGCGCAAATTATAATGCGCGAAACACGTGCAATCTAATTAAATATATCCCACTGCAATGACCATAAAATTAGTATAGGATACAAGTAGAATTTGGCGGCGCCACTGTAGCTAAAACCAGAAAGACTCCTGATTTTTGTAATATCACTACAGGAAACAAAAATCATAATTTTAAAAGTTTTAAAATTATCTTGATTCACGTAAACACGAGTCAAGTTAACACATATATTTTAGGTTCTTAACATTCAAAATTTACATATAGGTTAAGCCGTTCGCACGAGAGCTTTTTAGCGCGTTTTAATAAAGCAATGCGTCCTTCACCACATGCCCACTCATTTGTTCCCAAGACGGCGGTATACAGTAATTTTTATTTAACAAATGAATGGGCACCCACATTATGTCCAATTTCTACGGTTTAGATCACTCGTGAAAAAAAGCTCTTGTGCTAAGCATTATTTTATTTAGACGTTTTTCTGTCATACACATTAGCACCACTTGATTTTTGAACTATTTTTACTTTTCAATACAATGTAAAACAATATATTGTATTTTATTCTACTATTAAAATACAATACAAAAAACGTGTTACGCCAGGGAATTCTTTCCCAGCCAAGTTGCCTTTTGTACTTTCCCCATGTTATAATGCTTATAATTTTGAAGTATCTAAAATCAAGTATATGTTATACGATTTAATGTATAATTTAGGCATTTGAAAACTAAAGAGGCTTAAAATTATTCGGAGCTTTAAATCATATTTTGATAGTACAAGGTATTATAATTATAAATATATAGAAACGTATTATATAAAGAGTCAAAACTAAGTGTTTTATGATATTGTCATCTCGACCAGTAACAATTTGGCATTGCAAAAACATTACTGTTGAAGTATTTTAAAGTGAAAGCTCTGTATCGTGTTGCTATATCAGCATTCTGTACTGGCTTTATATGTTACCATTAAATTAACAACCACCTAGTCGATACCAAAAATTCTTAAATACCACAAATGCACGTAGGTACTGAAGACCCAAAGGGCAGGGGACCCTATCATATTAATTACTCAAGTTCAAGTTAAAAGTAATTAATATGAACCATTCCTGGGATACTTGATTTGTAATTATTGTTAATCATCGATAGCTGGTTGGCAGAGGTGTAATGACCAACGCCTAAGATGTTTTTAATATGCGGCATAAAGATATCGCGAGAGAGCTTTGTAATAAATAAGCAATGATGATTTCTACATATAAAAATATGATATTACTATATACAAATGTTTATGAGAATGTTATATTATTTAAATGAAGTTGTTACATGTGCCTTGCTTTAGTATATTCGATGCATATCATATAGGGACTGTGTATTTTTTACTATTATATTAGTCGACACAAATATTAGTGCCTTGTCTAAATATTTAGTTACACGAAGCAGTACGCGTTAGGACTTCAGTAACGGCATTGCCAGTCGAGGATTTTATGGGTTGCGAACTGCTTTGTAAACGATAGATTACACTTTATTTTTAACTATTGATTTAAAGAAAAAGTGCACAATTTAAAATTATACACTTTGTAAAAGCCACTTTTTATATATATATATAATATATATATACAAATATTCGACAGGTTAGTGTGAAATCTCTTATATTTTTGTAAATCAATGCCTGTAACAGGTATTTCTTAATTAACACTAAGTGTCAAGTACTCTGAAGTTGGTCACGTTCAGTTGGTTGGTTGGTAGACGATATTAACAAAATTACATTGTTTCAATCTGATTTCAAACTTAACAGTTCACTGAGTACAACTGAAAGGGGCTAAAACCTGGTTAAAACTACTAGTTGTTCTTTTAAGTAAATAAAACTCGTGGTTAACTTCAGACTAGTTAAGTTAGGTTGTAACTATGGAGACCGCATAAAAATGCGCAATCTGTTGGATCTAGATAGTAGTCATATCCTCCTAACATTATAGTGCGTATGTTGGTTTGTTATTTTTTCATTCAAAAACTACTGATTTCAATGAAGTGTGCATATTATAGATTTTTGTAATCAGGAACAACATTAGAAAAACTTTGTATGGGTACTTGTGTATACGCGTTAGAAGTTATATTTCTTTAGCGCAATAAGAGATTTTTTTATTATCCGCTTTATTTTGAGTTTGTAGAAAAACGATACTAACTATGGAACAAGGGTATTTTATACATTGACAGTTTTATTATAACCCATTATGGCACTTATTTTTTAAACTAAAATGTTGACCATAATTTGCTATGGTCAATCCACATTTTAGTTCAGGGTGTTCTCCGTGACGATGCGCGCGCACACGCATCTTAAATATTTACTCACGTCATTTTTCCCAAATGCGCCAAAAGAAGTACAACTTCACAAAGTAATTTTGTATTCCGAATAATGTAAAGGATTTTTCGCGAGGAAAACCGCGAGGCTCGAGATACGAAATATAAATTATTTTTCACTAAAATGCAACAAATTTTCTACAGGTAGCGCTATCTAAAATTTATAGCGGTAGAAACGTTTTGAATTATTTATCGACATTACAGCTAGGTTTTCGATTCGTCTTGATGACGCGGGAGGTATATTAAAATAGTTTTTAAGCAGTCGGCTATTTCGTTGAGTCTTTTCGCGATTACCGACACACATTTGCAGATACGGACAACGCATCCTTTTCTCCTATCCTCTAATGAGCCATATAATTATAACACATTTTTGTAGAGAGCATGGGCTAGTTACGAAATGTACATAGTTATTCTGATAGCTTTTTAATGGGAAGTATGAAAGAGTTCTGTTAATCATAAAGGTTTTAGAGAGAACTATATTTAAATTATATTTATCATCAATATTTACATCATTAAAGTATTATTTTATATACAAAAGATAAAAAAATTGTTTTATTTCACAAGGTTTTGAAGGTTTCTTTCGTATTTTGTAGCGCTACTTTAAAAAAGTTTTATTGGATACTGACCGTATGTAATATTTGGAAATAAAGAAATCTATACTAATATTATAAGTGAAGGAATATGTCTGTTTGGTTGAACGCGCGCTAATATCAGGTCCTATTTGAATGTTTCAATGTTAGATAGCCCCATTCATCGAGGTGGGCTATATGTGTATACCATTCCACTATGGTCAATGGGCGTGGAGTATGCTAGTGAAACCGCGGGCCACTGCTAGTTGCTGATAAATTGTAGTCTCTAATTTACAACTTAACAAAGGTGCCGTGAGGAAGCATTTTTTGACGCACGGGAATGCATTTACGTGCTTCACTGGCCCCAGGTGGAATCCAGTAATGTGGGGCTCGCGGCACAATGTGCCGTTTACCCACAAAACCCACCTCGAATACCATCAGTGCCGCCTTTGGGTGCCCCAGAACAACAAATAATTAGGGCTCCCAACGGCTAGTCTCGATTCACCCCAGGCTACTGAGCCCCACCACCATGACAAGGCTTTAACCATGCTGGGGACTGCCACTGGTCCTGGGAGAGTGTGAATCAATGTTATGACAATTCCTACAGAATTACTGTGTGGATTTTGGCCATCAAAGCCTATTGTGGGGATTTAAGCAATAAGGCACCTCTGATACTAGTCAGGATATTCGAAACACACGTTAGCTCTGATCCCAGCTGACGGGACCGGGCAATGTGATATAGCGCCTGATCGAAGGAACTCTGGTAATTCAAATACAGACGGCAGTAGTTCGTCTCCGCCGCACTCCCATCAGACTTCTGGATAGGAGCTAGGACAGCTTGTGCCATTCTCACATCCAGATCTCTCATTATTATCGAAGAGCCCCACGCTGCAGGTGAAATTTCTCGCAATCATCATTATTGCTGGACATGGATCCTTTTCAATGCACGTCCAAAACGGTGAATCTACCACTCGTACATACACACTACCACACACAAGCAACGTCTACATGCCAGTGCCCCAAAGTAGGTAGAGAGAATGGCAAACCTACTACTCTCATGCATACATTTTCGTTGTACGAAAATTTTATCTTTTTTATAGCATAGAAGGACCAACGTCCAATCCGCATATGGATGTTTTGCGTCCTTTTCTCCATCCTAATGGACCACCGGCGACTAATAAACTGCACGAAATGCGACAGAATAGCTGTCTATTTAAGGCGGTATAGTATGAACGAAAGGTCGTGGAAGCCCAATTCGGCGATGCCGCATGTACGACGCAATGCGTCTTACTCATTGACAATCGAATATTGTGGAATCAACATAATACGAAAATAAAAAGCATTTTATTGTATACGTGCAGACGTAATTAATTGGTAATCGCTGATGTTTTATTAGGTCCAATACTTTATTCAGTCGGCGGCTTGTGCTCGAAAAATTTTGCAATAAAATACCTGAAAAAAAAAAACAACGGACAGTCACTGGTCTGGCGCTATAATTCAACTTAAAAGCACCTGATAACGCTATACGTCGTACGGGTCTCGTGGCCATAGTAATGTAACCATGTAACATAGAAAGAGAAGGGAAGCCAGCCTAAAAAGTGGCCGTCTAAATAGAAAGGGACAGCAAATGTTGTTCACTCTCTGTCTCACTTTTCTCATTGTTTTCTCTGGGCAATGCGCATGTGGTATTATATTGACAAAGATAGTAATGCGTTCTCCCTATGACTACCTATGGCATCCCTTCTCTATCTATACTACCTCTGATCATGGCAGCTGCATATAGTATATTCGCAGCGCGATACTTGCCTTAGCCCTTATAGAAGTTTTCACTGCAAAAAGCATTTTTGCAAATGGAGCGGCATCTACTAGGTACCTTCCTGCCTAAAATATTTGCACTACAATTTTATTTTAAAGTTCAATTATTTATATGTACTCCAGTCCTATTGGTCGTAGGGTATGGTATATAGCATATAACCTTCCTCACGAATATAGCTCCGTCTTCTAGTAGCGCATTACCGTTATGTGGTTAGGTACGGGATACAGGCTAACCTACAGCCACATGTAGTGGCGTTAAAACTCGAATGAATGAAGGAATGAAAATGAACGTAGGCCTCCTCATTAGAGTGTCAACCATTCTGGGCTTCTTATGCCGTCATCCATCATCTTTCTTATGCTGTCACTCTACCGAGCTACATGGCGTCTTACACTACGCTTGCGCACGTTAAGACGCATGTCGCCAAAATCCTTACCAAACTAGAATTTCAATTGCTATGAGAATGCACGCTCCCACTGTTTGCACTGCAACCATGAAGGGTTGTGTGGCGCCTTTCAGCACCGCGGTGAGCAAAGCGTCGCTCGCGTCCGAGACCACTTCCAGAGCGGCCACCATCAGCGCAGGCGCTGCTAGCCACCGCGCCCCTCGGTGCCACCACGCTTGCTAATAAAAAATTTTTAGTTATTCAAACCAAGTTTTAGTAATGCGAAGTATAATTGTCTATGAGTGAAAGGGAAGGAAAAATTTTGCGTCCGCAATTTCTATTACCCCTGATTATAATATACGAATCACAACTCTCCCACTATCTTCACTAACTTATATTTATGTATCGTTTTATACCTCTGTTGTCGTGGTTATCGCAATGTACGTGAGTACTAATGCGTGCGTAATGAATTTTTACTTCAAAAACATTCAGATTGAAGGTAACACGAGCTCCTGTCCTCTACTGAAAAGGGTACCTCCATTACAAAGACGTCTCGTAAGATAGGTAGGTGTGTCAAACATCGCGGCAGAACTTAAGTTCCATCGTCACTATCTCGATGTCACAACGCCCATAACTGTGTTTCAGGCGCAATTTTTTAATGCGTTCATCACCGATGTGGGAACTCGAACAGGTACGACTCGGTGTTCTTCAAGAAAAAAGCCTAATTCTCTTTCAAAGGCCGACAACGTACTTGGAAAACTTCGGGTTTTTACGGATATCATTGGGCGACGAGAGTCATCTACCAGCTCGTTGCCCCTTACCCTTAAAAAGATACAGACTTTTTTTCGCTGCTCTTCGTTTCGCTGTGCGCCACTTCCGTCCCGGTGTCTACTGAGCCCTAGGCTCGTTTTTTGATTCTAGATTATAACGGATCATCTGACCGTAATTGACTTCTGATGCACTTAGGCTGTATGTAAAGTACCACTCCCCACTGTGGTAGGCCGTTAGAACCGAACACCATATATCACGAACCTTACATTGCCCTGCTGCCACCTCTACGTAGTCATTATTGACCTATGATCTCCTAAACAGATGAGAACCATTCTAAGAAAACAAATGAAAACGCTCTTACTTTTGACATCACAGCGATGAGTAGCATAATGGATGTAACAGCTGTTACAAACGCACTAAATTTCCCATAACCAATCACGAGGCGGATTGTCGGCTTGGTGATGCTAGAAAAAAAAACTTTAATCAGTAAAAGCAACTGGTGTCGTAATTCTAGTTTAGAGCTAAATTTAATAAGAGGCAGCGGAATTGGTTCGGCACGATCTGAGAGGTACCTCACATACCTGACATGATACCGCCGTAAAGTGACATCTTCTTTGTCGCGTTTTGTGCGGTTGGCCGATTGGAGGAGATGAGGACAGAAGGCCAACGCATCGGCTTAGTGAAGATGCAGATGGTTATGGGCGTCGATATCGAGTCGTAAAGAGGCGCCGAATGCTCGTTTCCCCACTATAACATAAAAAAGGATGGTAGGTCGGAGCCCTATCTCTTCCTCCACTCACCATACTAATCTTGAACAAGCATCAAGAGTTAAGCAGACTAGGCGGTCTGCAAACAACACGTTCGCGCAAGTACATTCTACCTCAAAAAACCCTATCAATGGGTTTTCGATGTAAAAATTAGATGTTATGTTATTCTGTATTGTAAATTGTTAACATTTGTATGTTTCAACCAAATGAAAATTGCAAAAATCAGTAAATACAAACATATATATTATAATGTTAGCATATAAAGAAAATAAGGCAATATTAATTTAAAAGAAAGAGTGTGCCTTATTTTATCATAATTTTATTAGGAATGTAAGAATAAGGTTCTCTTTTGTTTTTCTTTTTTTATGTACTGAATTTATTTTATTTTTTTCTAATTCTGTCCTTCTGTCATTGTGCTGTTTGTAATTGCAAATAAAGTTGTATCCATATATCTATCTTTAGACCGGACAACCGAAATATTTTTTCTTACTTGTACTAATCGCTATTGTTTTAAGAGGTATTTTTTAGTAAGAGGTAGCGCTGTGCGGCACGACCGTGGAGGCACCTCTCGCTCACATAATACCGGCGTAAAGTGGCCCATTGGGGAGAGGCTAAATGGAGGGCAACGCATCGGCATAATTTTGCTGATGTTCATAGGCGACGGTAGTCGTAAAAAGGTTCCGATTTCTCGTGGGGGACCAACGTAAACTATAAATCAATTAAAACAGAATGAATATCAGCACTCTCATACCGTCGTGCAAATGTTACGTTGTTGAGTTTTTCAGCTACGTCGTCATCCATTTCTAGTTCTATTGGTTGAGATGCGAAGGCGCAAGTCGACATGGACACTCCCAGCAAGGCGACCAGCAATGCACGCAGTTTTACTCTCATAGACGCGCTGTGCTCAGCGTCCATGGAATTAAGCTAGAACAGGTAATTTATTGAATTTTCAAAATCTGTTTATTGAAATGCAAATTATTTAAGTTATATCAGCCATTTTCTCGTCATGCGTATTTCATTATATATAGAATATTTAGAAGCGGTCTAAATATTCTCATCTAACTCTATTTCGAATAAATTCATTGTACACTAATCTCTACTTACACGTCACGTTTTTTTTTTGTTTGACTATGTTCATGGAGAAGTTTATAGGCTATATACCATTACTCTACGACCAATGGGACAGGAGTTGCGCGGGTAAAACCGAGAAACAAGTGCTAGTGCATTGATAAGAACAATTGTTCTTGTTATAAAAACAAAGTAAAGTTTTAAATGAGGGAAACTTTTCGCCGCCGCCATTTCGGTGTGATTTGAGGCTCAAAAATAATATCAATAATAGTTTCCTCGATCATTTGTGGGTACGTTCGCCTCTGTCCACCTTACTTCACCTTTGTTCTCTTTTTGCCGGCCTTGTCCATTTTTGCCATCTTTGGTATTTGTGACACCCACGAATATCTTACAAAATTGAAAGTGCGGCCGATACCATCTTACAAATTTAAAAGTATTTTTAGTTTTTACTATGGCCGATGAGCATGGCAGGGAATCTACTACTTACAGCACTCGCTTCTTCCTGATGTTTCTTCCGAAGCTCATCTATAAGGTTGTTACTCTCTGTATCCATATTGATTAATTACAATATTGTGTAAAATCTTATAATTATACATCTGTTATATTGCTGGCGCCTCATTTGTATATACTTAAATTCGCTATGACTTATGGCATTTTGATTGAAACATGCACATAATTGACAAACGAAAATATTTTATTAGTTTTCGACATTACGAAAAAGATTTTAATATTTTGTATAAAACGAATGGAATATATAGTGTCTCTTTGGTGGGTGAAAAGTAGATATTAAATATATTCTTTCGACTTGTATGTGTGTGTATGTATAATATATAATGGTGCAAAATATGCCGAAGTTTGCATAGATATTGGTGCTAGCGCACAAAACTGCTAGAATAACACATAAGGTCCAGCGTATTTTAGACTTTGGAAAAGCTTATTCTTAATACTATTTTCACAACCTAAATTATGCGCCATAAGACGCCGCGATGTCAGACTTACAAATAGGAAACTTTTAAATCGCTTATCCAGCAATTGAAAATATATTTAATGAACATGAATCTCGCACGTCGCATGAATCAATTTACCCTCATATTACCAAAACTCTTTGAGCTTTGTGTGTATTTTTTACATTTTCAGTAAGTAGGGACGTAGCACTATATTTATGGTAGTTAGGGGCGCCTCAAGCAAATACGTAGGTATTAAGCTGGTGTGTGCGCTGCGAACTGAAACTACTCTCTGGCTCTGTTCCCTAAAGTGCTATTTCTTAACTCCCTACAAATGATATGAGTGGATTAACGAAATTCGTTAATCCACTTATTCTTTGGGCTGACACCAAGGACATAGGTCAAAAGCGTCGTAGTTCTGATTATACTGTATCTACTTCTTTAGCTGTCCTTTCTCCATGCCATGTATGCGTCAATTTGTGTTGTAGCATAGTGACACGACCTGGCAGTGCCATTTGGTGAATACTAACGCTCATTAACGCGGTATGCTCCCCTTCACCCACCCCCACTCCTACCAATGTTCCACCGGGTACTCACAAACTCCTCAAGTTTCTGCCGGCCTAATTTAGCTGTATTGAAGCGGGACACGTTTTTATGTAGTTTACTTAAGCCTTGTCCAGAAGGGGCGAATTTGCCGCGAAACGTTTCGTGCTAATTCATACGCGCATAGTTGAGATACTAGACATCAATACATCGCATCCACAAGCATCGCGCGATTTCAAAATACGCACGTAAATCTCTCAGATTCTCGACATGCGCTTACTTCGCGCGTATTGCGCGCGAGTCGAAATACTAGGTACTCCTTGTTGCGTCCAGTTGACGCGCGAACTCTAGAGCGAGTGCGCGTATCGAGGGAAATGGAGCGCCAAAATTTTATTCTTTTTCTTCATTCAACTCCATGTTTCGTACTGAATCCCTCCCCATACGGTTTACGCAAATAAGCTGCCCCTGGACTAGAAAACTGCACGAAACGTGATAGCACAGCTATAACTGCATGCTGGTCTAATGTGAACGAAACCACTTAAATCGTGATCACCCAACTTGTATGCGTTGCCATGACCAAGCGGTAGTTCCATACGGCATAGGAGGTAGCCATGCATAGTGCATGACACTACATCCTCCAATGCAACGGAATTGAGCCGGCCCGGCCGGGGAGGTACCTCTCGGTCACACAATAACGGCGTAAAGTGACATCTTCAGTGTCGCGTTTCGTGCGGTGTGTGAGTAGCCCAATGGGTTATTGGGGGGAAGAAGGAGGTCAACGCCCGAAGCGTTGAACACATAGAAATTATGTGTTCACGGGCGGCGATAGTCGTAAAAAGGCTCCGATTGCTCGTTTGCCCCTCCTATTAAATAAGTTGTTACGGATATTAAACAAATAACGGTAATTTAAATAGTTTTATTAGGACACTACAAATTTGTATAGACTAAGAGACAAAAAAAAACAGCGAATTCACGAGTCAGATATGCCCGACCAGATTTTATTATACACAAACCAATAGTAAATAAGGGGCTTTTTACTATTAGTCTGTGCAATATCTCTCAACTATGCATGTCGAAGTCTGCCGGGAATATCTGCATACTTGTCAGTGGACAGTCCATCTGGTGAATTGACCGAAAACAAAATTTGATTCCCACGTATATAATATGATCGAATATAACAAACTATGTATATAAAATTTTGATAGAATCACAATATGGGTCATTAAACACATACTGAGAGCAATGTTTCCTGAACGTTTCCCGTATCGTAATCTGAGGATTAGTATTCATGTAACCCGCAGATAAAAGTTTCATAAGAAACGGATGACACTTCGAAGAAACTGCCATGAAACCACCATCAGAGTTCAAAATAAGGTAGTTCTTTTTCATGTTTTTGCTAGAGTTGTCCTCAGTAAATGTGGAAAAGGAATACACATGAAATCTCGGCCACGGAGATTGTTGTACATAATTCTGAATTTTATTTCCTTTAGTTATGTTTAACAAGTCGGTTCTTGCGTTGCTAAAGTTGCTAATATTTTTATCCATTGCTTCAATAGTATTGAAAGTTGTATCATTCATAACATTTGAAGTCCTATTTATCGTTTGAGTGTCAGAAAAGTTGCCGGTGTAATTAGACTGCATAGCGTCGTTCACCAAATCCTTGTCATTCATTTCTATATTAATACTGCGTTTAACTCTATGGGTATTAACCGATGGTTTATCGTCTAAAAGCTTTATATCAAACACATTTGAATCAAAAATGCTTTGTGCTTGATAAAAGAAATTATTGAATACGTCAAAAATTGTTTGCATTATCTCATTATCTTCTTGATTATTCAGATATTCTATCATTTGGGCGTACTTCTCAGAATTGATGCCATCGTTATGCTGCTTTAGGATTTCGTTGACTTTTGGATCGATTCCTTTCAGAGCATGATACCGGTAGTTATGTACATCTAAATCAAAGCCAATTCCTCCGTTTTTCCATACATCATATATCCTTGCATAGAATGTTAAATAATTCAGTGGTATTGATTTCCATTTGAATTTCAGTGGTGTTTTTGCCATATATTTTGATAAACAGAACACTGACACTTTAACGTTTGGGTGCTTCCTCTTGAATTCCTGGATCTCACGTAGACTGCTTGGATTCGACATGCAATTATATGTGCCAAAAACTTGTGGAACAAACTTTTTTAAAAGCGTGGATTTTTTTGGAAATATTGCAGGATGTTGGGTTGCGTCGTCCATGAGAAAATTAATTTGAAAGCGTAATGAAGGGTATGTTGTTGCCATATAGCTAATGTATTCGGAGAATGATTTAAAGGGTAAAGGGCTTTCCTTGGGCAGTATGTAGTGGTAATATACATCTCCGGCAGGTTTGGACTCATTGCATTTCACTATCACAGTAGGTTGACGTCTGTAAATGCTCATTCCCAAGACATAAAATACAAAGAATGATATCACTAGGAGCACGAGCGACATCCAGCACGCTGATATAAATTCTGTAAAAAATTGCATTTTTTTATAGTTTACACGAGCAAACGGGCAATTGAAGTCTTTGGAGGCTATTCAAAAACCGTAGGAATTGCAAAATCTCATGTCATGAATATTTATACATTACATCCACTTCTTTAGTAAAACCCTTAGATTTATATAAATATACATCTATTTTCTCTACAGGACACAAGTCCGTGCGGTACGGACTAACGTGGCGTGATAAATCCACATTATTGATGTTAAATAATTAAAATGCTTACGTGGCCATCGCGAGCACCACGTCTGTTTGGGTGCGCAGGCTACGTTGAGTTCTGTAGCAACAACCGTGCTCTGGTTCTGGACAAGCTTCTTAGCGTCACCACCTCCATCGGGATTCAAAAGAGGATACAACGCTGGGTCTTGAGCCATAACTTCAAAACTCTGAAATTAATTACTATTTGTGAAATTCTGAAATTAATTACAATCTGTGAAATTATGAAATTAATTACAATCTGTGAAATTATGAAATTAATTACAATCTGTGAAATTCTGAAGTTAATCACAATCTTAGTAAGCATACATTTCAGAGTAGAACCTCTGAAGATTTGCTCACAAAATTTCCAAGTTTCCGAGTCGGACTTGCCTATGAAGGGTCTTTTAATGAGATAAAAGACAACGAGCAGGTGGTTAATGACTACCGTCGACCATAATTTCACAGACATTTGCATAACCAGGCGTCGCCGTTGCCGGCCTTTAAGGTATAGGTATGGCTATTTCCTTGGAGACCTCTAAGTCGTATCGGATCGGAAATACCGTGGGAGGCAGTTGCTTTAAACCGCACTGTTGTGGAATTACGGACGACAAGGTAATGAGCGTGATAGTTAGGAGTTCTGTCGCGATATCCGGAGATGGAATTATGCTGCTGGTATTTAGCCGAACAATTCCTCGGAACACTCCCCCATAAAAAATACGGTAAAAGACGCACAGTGAACGGACATTCCTTAGTAGGACCAAAGAATCCATCTGTCGGGAAATAACTTGATCGTCAATGGTTCCGTAGCAGAAAACCAATAAAATCACATGACTATAACTACCAAATCGATTTCGTTCAAGCCTATACTATTGTTTAAAGTTTTTATTGAATTATATACTAATAAACTCAATTGTATTTTCCTCTCGGCTTAATTTTTGAGATATTCGCTTTTAAGTTTTGCTAGTTCATAAGTTAGAAGCAAATATCTCACTAATTGTGAACATAATCCAAGGACGTTCCTAGACGCGCCGATATTGTTTAGAAAGACCTATTTAATATAAGATTAAAAACATTCATTTCAAATTTAACATATTGTACCTATAATCTCCGAGTAACACGACAATGGCATACGGACACGACGAAATTATATAATTCCGTTTTTTGCCATTTGGCTAGAGTAGCCTTAAGAATGAGCGGGCTTATTGTTCAAGACAGAGCTTGGTCTGAAGATTTGGTATAGTGGTTTGAATACATACTGTAGGCAGGCCTATTGGCTATTTCTATTTTATCCATTACTAATCGAATGACCTGTTCCACTATTTGGATGATAGTAGCATCTATTCCTTCGCTTAGTATACGTTTAACTATTACTTAGCTAGTGTATTCTCTATGTTATTACTTACCTTCAAACAATTTTCATTTTACTTTCGCTCGTAATAAATGACATCAGTAGCATCATATTCATTTGACGTGACATTAATATATTCCAAATTTAATTTACGCAATATCTATCTACATTGTCTATGAAAAGTTTCAGTTCTTCTCGAAAAATTTATTATTGTCTTCAAGAAAAGACCTAATTCATATCTGAAAGGCCAGCAACACAAGAAATCTTGCGTTGTCGGTCTTTGTGTATGGGCATTGGTGCTTCCCATCGAATTACCCGACTGCTCGTTTGGTATTCATGCTACTGAAACATGATCGTCTGTCAATAGGTAAACATAAATAATATTTAAGTGTGAAATTGATTTTAAAAACCAGGTTATTTCAATTGCAGTTATGTGTTATGCTGCATTGCGGGCAAATTGGACTGGCACGATCGGGGATATACATCATGCTTTGGCTCCAGTCCTCCAATACCGCTGAAATACAGTATGACACTACCTCTTACAATAATAAATATTTAAATGTTATACTTAGGTATGGACGTAATTAGTCACCGGGTCTATGTCGTCATTTATTTAATTAGCTGCATTAACAAAGTAGGTATTCATTATTCGATTAATTGTCTAGATTCTGGCGGCTAGCCATTGTGTCATTTTCTGGTAATAACAACAGGTATACTTAATGTTATTATCCAACTGAGGCAGGAGTGTAATATTCTTCGAGAGTTTGTATGTATTTAGAAATTTTTCTTTTCCCTTCTACCACCTGAATGGATTGACGGATTTCCACGTGGATTCACCTTAATAACGCGAGTGACTAAAAATACGGTACAAAATAAAAAACAAAATTCTTACATAGCACATTAAGTAGAGTATCAATATTAAATGTGTAGAGATTTTAATGACGAGTTATATATATATATATAT
>JAFELO010000010.1:719525-766140 GCA_017140195.1 Eumaeus atala | reverse complement strand
TAACTGGTAGTTTAAATTAAATAAAAAAAAGAACAAAACTAACAGACTGCTAACGGAAATAAAAAGAGCTTGCTAAGATTCTAAATGTGTCCGGACTGTACAACACATTTAAAATCTTAGCAAAAATTCTTGACAAGTAATGGGACCCTACTGTGGAACACTTGCTTTTTCTTTTCAGTCAGCAGTTGAGAGTTTTGTTCTTTTAGTTGTCTTTTTTATTTATTTATTCGTCGAAATAAGACACTCCGCTATGTAAGTATCATATCAAGATATGGGTACCCAAGGGTAGAGGATGATTATATGGACCATTGGTCTAAGAAGTCCGTCTGAAGAAATTTAAATTTATAATCTTTGTATACCCTACATAGTAATGAAGATATTTCCATCATTATTACATAGATCGAGTGCTGTCCGAAAGTGCTGTTAAGACTCAATGGAGGGGAGGAGGAAAGGAGGATACCGCATTAGCATAACTATTATACGGATGTTTATGGGCGTATGAGTAATTAAATATGCTACGAGTCTTCGTTTGTCGATGATGAAGTATTCGCAAGCGACGTGTCTGATCGTGAAATGTGGCATCCGGTTCCTCTGCCACCCCATTTGGGAACTGGCGTGGTGATGTGTTTTTGTTCTTTAAATTCCTGTTTGTTTATAATTGTATACCAAGGTTGTTTTAGGGAATTTTGCTAAGCTCCCTTCTTTGTACCGGAGTGATTAATCGGTGGCCAATGCCGCAAAAGAGAGCGGAACTTCAGGGCTCTTTTTTTGTGTCGAACTCCTTTTTAGGTGATCAGGGAAATCCGCCGCCTCCCTATCCCGTGGTGTGGTTACACGATGCCGGATATTATATTCCAGCAGAGCGCCATGCGTAAAGCACTTCTTTCCCTGGACATTCATAAGTCGAGCGGGCCCGATGGCATCGCTCCGGTTGTGCTGGCGAAAATGTGCTCCTACTCTGTTGGCGTAGTCCCTATCTCTTGGAAGACAGCTTTAGTGTACCCGATCCCTAAAAAATATGACCACTCTGACCCATCCGACAACGGACCTATTGAGATGACCCTTTTGTTTTCCAAAATTATGGAAACCACTATCAACTGCCAGCTCATGCGCTACTTAGAAGATCATCAAATAATAAGTGACCGCCAGTGCGGTTTCTGCCATGACGTTCAGCTGGTGATCTTCTAACTTATTTACCGCGCCGATGGGATGAGGCAGTTGAAAACAAGGGTCTCTCCCTTGGTTTCAACTTTCAACCCTTGGTTCAAACCAAGGGTTAACCGTTGGCATTTAGTCTGGACGTAGCGAAGGCCGTCAATCAGGTTTGGTACAAAACGCTTCTTTCAAAGTTTTATTCATACGGATTTTCCGGGACATTATTCGATTGTTCACCAGTTTCTTTACAAATCGCAGCTTTGAGGTCGTGGTTGACGGCGCATGCTCAGCCTTTTAATTTGTTAACGCTGGTGTTTCCCGAAGCTATCTCCTACACTGTTCCTTCTGCATATCAATGACATGCTACAAACTTGCTACCTTCATTGTTACGCAGATGATATCACTGGTATGATATCATAGGATGCCTTATACACTGGCACTGCCAACATTTTCCGGGAACACTTCAACGAGTATCGGAAAAAGCTTGTGTCTGCAGTCGAGGACTTGTTATCCAAAATCTTGGAATGGACCGACAAAGTTTAGTCCAACCAAACCCCCATAGGACACAAGTTGGCGCTTTTACCGCTAAAGAGTCCCCTTCGTGATTTCTCCTCGTTTTCAGAACACCTACCTATCGGCCTCAGCTAGTATCCGAATATTTGGTGTCGACACATCGAGTAACGTTCAGTTCCACGGTCATTTGGTAGCTAAAGCTACATTGGGCGAAGCGGTACTTCAATCCATCCCATCGGATATGGAGTACTGCTTCGAGCTGTGGGCAGGGGCCCCGCAATATCAGCTCATGTCAATTGACATGTCAAATGACCAAATTATTTCCGGATAGCTCGAATGTTTGATCCTACGGAGAGATATCGGTTCGCTGTGCGTCTATAACGTATTTTCAATGGTGATTGTTCCGAGGACTTGATCGGCTTAATACCAGCAGCAGAATTCCATATCGGTCCCCGCGACAGAACTCTAAATACCACGCCCATCACCTTGATGTCCGTAAATCCACAACAGTGCGGTTTAAACGCCACTTCTTAACGGTACTGTGGAAATAGCTGCCTCCCTCGGTATTTCCGATCTGATACGACTTAGAGGTCTTCAAGAAAAGAGCATACCTTCTCCTTAAAGGCCGGCAACGCGTCTGTAAGTCGTCTAGTCTTGCATATGTCTATGGTAGTTACTACCCATCTACTCGTTTACCCTTATCTTATAAAAAATATGTTACATAATGCGTACTTTAATGAAAACATATTTTAAAAAAATCCATCACTTCCAAGGAAAAACTATTACGTCACTAATTCTCACTAAATCTCTCCATAAGGCAGAATAACAAAGGCGCCTTATTCGTGATAAAACCTTAATACTTTATCTAAAACGTGGTTAGTGAATGAACAATTATAACTTATTTAAAATGTAGTTGTTTATTGGTTTTGTAATATTTGCAATATAATTATCATAGTAATTTTATAGGGCATATCAACTTGTATACTATTTCTAGAATAACAATCACAAAAATTAGGTAGGACAAGCTGTACATAAGACAAGCACACATACACATGCAGGTCTCTAATAATATGCCAAATAACCTTTTCTGTAGTGGCAGAATGTAAGAAGTGTATCGAAAACATGTTTAGACGCATGAAACTTTGCATTGTGCATGGTGGAAAGTGCTTTGAATAGATCGAATAGAAACACATATATCTATAGAACATTGCTTTTTTATTTTCGCAAAACGTTCTGACTGTCCAAATTACGTACTGTAAAAAACAATGATATATTAATACATGACTGGAACAAGCAGATTGTACCTTAATGGTGCTTATTCAGAAACACACAAGAGGTACGTGTGACAAATGGACTGTTGAATCAACAGTATTATAGCGTAAAGAATAAACGCGCTAACAACACGTAGCTTGGTACGATCTTACCCATGTTGTTCAACATTCACATTCCATTTTCAAATTTGTATTCAATGTGTATTGTAATTACCACAGACGGCGTCTGATTTTAAATTTATATTTCGAATTGTTTTTTTTTTATTAAAAAATTAAAATTAAATGTAAATGATTAATTAATCAAATAATAAAAACATAAGTGTCTATTTTGGATCTTCATCAAAGCGTAAGTGTTTTTTAATATATTTTACAATGGGACAATGTGAGCAGTTAGATCATGTGATAATGAGTGACTTCTACGCCCAGAAACATTCGTATAACCACATTTATTAAAGATATCACTCCCGTTAGATCGTCGCCAACCAAAAGATCCGAATAGCATTACTTTCACGCATGTGTTGCATGAGATGGAGCTAGTTGTTTCTGACCTTGTCTGTCAACGCGTATAGACTACAATGCAGCGATGCAACTAATTCAAAAATGTACATAAATTAATAATGGATTATGACATTCCACAGTGAAATAACTAGCCTAATTACATAATTATTTTTATGACATCATTAATGATTAACCTGGTAAGAGTTATAGTAGTCTACTATCTATGTATTAATATGTGGAGAAAAAAATCCCTGTCTCAAACAATTCCGCTAATGGAAGATTATCGAATTTGGTGCTGTTGAAGATTATATGAAGAAGATGTGCAGAATGATAAATTTTTTACATAATATATGTATTAGATTTTATTGCTTTACTCAAATGAAACGGTACGCATACGACGGCGCGCACTATGTCTCAACCTAGGTATTACACAAATCGTGACACTGTCATCTTCTTATGGCGTGTGACATTTAATTTCATAAAGTATCTACAATAGGGTTGTATAATTGAGAACCAATTTTGAACTCTGGACAATCACTGGATACTGTAAATGTTGCTTTATATTGTGAATGTTAGTTGTTCTCTGACCTTTCACGCATAAATAACAACGTATTTGGATGAAACTTGCACAGACATAACAAACTGGAATAACATGACAGTACTTTAGACCCCGAAAAAATGAACAAAAGTTAAAGGCTTGTATATGTAGATTAATTGAGGCCCATGCGTTGCCCTCCCATCAAACCCCCCCCCCCGCGCCATTGGGGAACCGGCTGCTCGCGAAGATAACGATAAGCAACAGTGACGCTGTCGCTTTACACCGGTATCAAGTGAGGAAGAGGTACTTCTCGTTTGTGCCGACCCAATTCCGATGATAGGAGGATGTAGTGTCATGCACCATGCATGACACGAGATCCTGCTATGCAGCATGGAACTACCTCTTTCTTATAGGCCATTATAATGAAGGCTTCTTCTAATACAAAAAAGTGAGCTGTGGACAAGAAACTTGCGACCGTGACCTGTGGCGTAAAGGAACTCGCACGGCGGTTTAGAAGGCAACCGTGTGCATGTAAAAAGGCACTGACAACCATTCAACTTTCAGACATAGTTTTGATACTATATATAAAAGTGAACGCAATAAATTCTATTTTTGAGTCAAGGAAAAATAAAATGACATGACAAATAATATGATAAAAACATTAATCATATAGTTAAAATTGGATGCTTTAACAGTGAAAAATGTCTAGAGTTTAGTATTAACTTTTGATCGAAACGCCTTTGGTCACTTCAGCTTCGATCTTACAATTTAATTGATATATAGATCAACAATACGAAAAGCATTCGGAGTGGTAAGAAAAAGAGATTAAATATCTTCCTAAGTGAAGTGACAGTAGAAAAGGGACTTAGGGGATTGCGTCTGAAATATTTACGGAGGACTCCTTGTAGGATCGATCGAAGATATATTAAGCGAAGTTTAGATCATCCAACAAATAGTAGCGTTTGATAGGGACTCGCGATATGAGGTATCTATTATATTACTAATTACTAGATCTGTGAATATACAATTGGTAATCCCGATTATATTTTGATAGGGACTCGCGATATGAGGTATCTATTATATTACTAATTACTAGATCTGTGAATATACAATTGATAATCCCGATTATATTTTCTGTTTGTCTGTTCTGTTTCTGTTTTTATTTTTGTAGTATTTGGGGACAGTCGAGCAATAGGTATATCCGAACCGATACGATATGGGGTTCTTCAAGAAAAGAGCTCACTCCCATCCTAAAGGACGGCAACGTGTCTGCATAACCGTGGGTCATGCGGATGTCTATGGGTGGCGGTAGTTACCCATCACCTGCTCGTTTGCCCCTTATCCTATAAAAAATGGGAGATTATCTGACAGCTACCGACGTCCATTAACATCTCCATATTCATGTAGTAACTGATGACGTTTTTATTGACAGTTTTACATGGAGAGCGATGAGTGAATATAAGGAACAACACCCGTTGCTTTATAACTCAGATGAAGAGAGTCATTTATCGTGGCATGAAAGATACCGACGTGCTCGACATCCTTATGGTGGCAGAGCCAAGGCGCGTGTCAACGGGGCAGCGTTAATCATTAAACATTGGCCTGGTAATGAAGTATAAGTGTTATGCTCTATAATTTCTATACAGACAGGTCACCTGCTAGTAGGACATACAACTTAAGGAGTCAAAAAAATGGATGTAATAAATGGGAAAGGACCAACTATAGAACCTTGAGGAATACCTCACTTGCCTCAAAGTTCTATGTTGTGTCCACACTGAAATGTAGTGTTAACCGAGGGTGGCTCAAGGCCAAATATGATATATTAATTTACAACATTGTATATTATCTTATATGTCAATAATCAAATTTTAACAGAGGTGTCCCTCAAGGTCCCGTACCATTAATTAACCACATTTTCTTTTTCTCTTACACTATTAGACCGGGATTAAGCTACGCAATTTATTTATGATTAATTCATTCAGAAATTACTATATTTGTCGTTATCAAATAATAGATGATGATTATGACACTTATGCCGTATTTAAGACTAATGTCATAGTATGTAGTACTTTCACACACATGTGCTCAAGCTTTTAAAACAAATATACTGTTTGCTTTGCTGCTTATTCCAGGACGTTATTCGACACAGGCTCTTCGAGGCTCAATTATGTCACAACGCCAACTTTCTGACTTCGGACTAGTATAAATTGAAAAATTCTTTTACCACTTTTGATCCGAGCCGGTATCCGGCCACTTTTGATGTAACCCTGTTTTTGAGAACTGACAATCAGACAATCGATAGTAGTAAAATCATATATATATATATGATAATGATGATGAAGTGTAGAGACAAATGCAATAGTATCGCCCACAGTAGTAGGTCTCTCCGAAAAAAAATGGTATATTATAAGTATTCCGACACAGAAGGAATTTTGGAAAAGAACATTACCTTTTAAGAGATGTGAGAGTTCCGATTTATTAAACAATTAACATATTATAAAAACAGGTAAAGTGTGAAAATTAAACAAAGTTGCAGTACTGTTAAGATGGTTTAAATACTCTTTTATTGATTATTTAGCATGAGATGCTAAAACACGTCCGGTTCAGATCTACGCGTTTTGCCTGTATTTATGAGATAATGTGGGGATATTTATAAAACAAAACATCACCGTTTAAGATGCATACCTCAAACGGTGATGTTCTTTTCCATAATTCCTTTTCTAGTTATGTAATATGCTGATAATGTACCTTATCCCACATTACAATATGTGACCGGTTGATTTGTACGGTTTGGCCATAAATATTGTAACAAAGAAAAAATATTATTTTAAATTGCAAATAACATTTATTACTTTTGCCGTGTGTTAGTTTAATACACAAATATAAATATGAATTGATAAGTTTTTCACAGAAAAGGTCCAAGTCGCTCCTTCACAGCAAACACTCAACCAAACCAGTAGTTGTTTCCATTTTACCACCCTATACATCTTTCATTAATCAGTTAAGAAATGACCAGTGCGTCTGTTATAGGCTACAAGCCAAGTCATCACTTACGATACGTGACATGGTTCTAGGTACTATCTTTATCGCGATAAAATCTACTGATTTCGAACAGGATTTCTTCGAAATCTTTCCTTTACTACTTTGAACACATTTCGTCTGAACGCTACGTGGACGGCTAGAAATTTCTGTGTCACAAACACAGGTAGTCTCATTGTACATATTAATAGCCCGGCACACAAACACTTGTCTAATAAAAAGTGTATATAGAGTTTTAAAAAATGCATTTCGCTCCATACCTACTTTGTGTCATGCAATCACAGCGATTTTGTTCTCTTTACCACCCCGCTCCATTTTAATATCGCAAAATATTGTACAGTGTATTTTCGCCAAAATCAGAAACCGCAATGAACAATGTATAGAAATGTCAGATTCCAAATTCAAATATATTTCTTTTTGTTGTAAACAATATTTATGGCCAGATTAAGTATTATGTGCCAAAATAAGTCTGATCACCTGAAGGAAGGTATATAGGAGATAACTGCAACATCCTCATGACCTCATAAATCTCGTAATAATTACGATCTCTGTAAATGCACTTAACATACTTATTTGAATTTGGTTTCGTTTGTTAGAACCTAAGTTTCTAACGACGAGAGTAATACTAGCGAATTTTTACAAGTATTCTTAAAATTGTAAACTGTAAACTAACGTGCATTGTCTTTTATCATCACCATTATCTGGCTGAACATAATATATAATTCCAACGCAACTAACTACTGCACTAAACCATTCTAATTTACTATTTTATTTTTAGTTTTAAAATCAGATTTTTATTATTTCAGATCACCTGGCATCATTGTGGGCATATTGGTGGACTGGATTTGGCATGATCGCTATTACCATATTTATTATTTACAATAGTGTTGCTCTTATGGATGTAGTTATGCCTCAATCACCAATGGTCCCAGCGGACGTAGTTAAAAAAGGAAATGTCAACAATGTAGATCAAAATTCCTCATCGGATATCTACATGCACATATTTGTTAGTAGTTATGAAGATATGGAGGATGACTTTTACTTGAAGTATATAGAAACAATTTCCAAAAAGTTTACAGATTACAGGTATAATTTTATCATAGTACTTAATGATAGGTTGCAATCGTCAGAGAAAGATATAAGTCCAAAAATGAAGAATGACATTGCTATGAAATCTGTTTTAAATGGCGATAAGGCATACTATACTGCTCACAGTAGTAACATTTTAGTACAATATATATCACTTTCAAATTATTTAGATAGTTCTCCGGTTAAAAGTTTTTGGAGACAACTACCTCTAGAAATACTTGAATTTCTAACTAGATGTATAGCTATTTGGGATAAAGGTGGTATAGCTTTTGATCCTAATATTATTACACCCCTGTCTCCCAATGTGCGCTACATGGAAAATCTACAGATTATCTTAAGAAAACACAAAAAATATTTTAATCGACTTAAACACAATGAAAGCAAAAGTACTATGCGATCGCAAAGGACAAAATTTCCGAGAGTCAATAATATTCAAGACATAATAAATATTTTAGAAACCAATAATAGTAATGGCAATATACCACAATATAATTTATCTGAAGCAGATAACAAAAAACACTTTTATTATATCAAAACAACTAGTAATCGTAAGATAGACAATAATGGACAATTTAAACGAGAAATAATTATGAAAAATGGCAATTTTGATCATGAAAAATTACAAAAAAGTAATAAAACAACACCCATTAACGTAACTTTTAATGAAGACAACAGTCAAAAACAAATTACAGGACAAACTAACAGATACAAAACTTCTCAAATACTTGATGACTTAAACGAAAATGTGGAGAAAGCTACTTCTGTCAGTCAAGCGCACGAACTTGTAGCTAACATAATAGTTGGACAACATTCCTCTATTGGAGACAATTCTACAGTGGTTGACAACATTGACCAAATGCAGAAATTAATTATTGATTTAAAGGGAAATGTTATTGCTAGTAAAACTCCTTGTCATGCCTTTATAGGAACAATTTTTAGTAATATAAAACATTACTCTTACAATGATTCATTAGAAAATATTATTACTGAGGAGGTTTCACGATTTTGTAAAGGAACCTTTAGCTCCTGTAAGTATATAGATGTTATTTTTCTATAAAAGTACGTGTTTATAAGAATAGAAAAATTAAAACTACAATTTTCGACTAAAATAATTTATTTCAACTTAGTCTAGCTTTTCGTGATCAAAATAGTGTAATGTATTTTGACAATATTTTGTTCACAAGTTCTTTAACCTATTTTTCATTATGGCAGTATTGGTATGTTAGGTCATTACACAAATTTCATATAGAGCGCAAGACTAGATTGTGTACATTTTAAAGAAGCCCTACAAGATTTTATAAATTTAAGTTTCAAAAATACATATATGAACTAATTGCACAAAGTTAAACCTTAATGACGTGTATTAAAAGGATTACTAATAGTTTTATTTTCAAGGTGCTACATTTAATTTTTCAATTGGTATTTCATTTCTTCCACTCCAATCAAATGACGAACGTTTGCAATCCTTAATTTTTTTACTCGCTTCACAACGTTTACTAATTTTCCAGTATAAGTACCCTTCGGGACATTTATAGACGTACCCCCGTAATTTATTTTTCGTTGCTGATTCACACTTTAGGAAAGCTGGAGAACACTCTTCATTCTTTTCAAACAAATGATAACCGGCCATTTTACAATCCATCTTTTCTTTGCCAACGGTGATCTAAAAGAAAAAGCATATGTATGGGTCCATCTACCATTTCTACAATTGTTTACTATTAAACTTCCCATTTTTCCGCGAATTACATTACGGGACAATTGGATCATGAATAATATTATTAATCCGCTGATTTTTTTAATGTTGCTAAGTAAATTTAAAATATTTTAACAATCACATCTTCCTACAAATTACTTACTCTAAAAAATGCTAAAAAATAGTTACCGGGTCTTTGTAGTTGTAACCCAGTCGTTTCACTCTTCTCCTTGAAGCTATTTCACCGTCACACTTTTTATGAGCTTTTTTCTCTTCAACACATTGAACTTTGCTCTCATCATAAATCGTATTATTAGGACAATGGAATGTGGCAATTTTAGATTCATGTGTGTCGTCGTCTTCACTACATTGGTAGAACAAGTTGCAGTACTTTGGGTGTCTTCTAAAAGAAGTGGGACAAACAAATAGATATTCACCGTCATTTGTTTCAGGACACTCTTTACTTGTTGAACTTGTCTCTGTAGTTGATTCTATTTGATCAGTCGTGGAAGATTCTGTCGAAGACTGTGTGGTAGTCTTATCAGTTTGGGTGGTTTGTTCTGCTGTATTTGTGGTGCTTGAAATTTCTTGTTTAGTAGTCTGTTCAGATGCAGTTGTTTGATCTTGTGTAGTAGTTTCTGCAGTAGTACTTGATGTACTTTGTTCAGTAGTTCCTGATGTCGTTTTTTCCGAAGAACTAGATGCCGCAGTCACACTTTCTTCAGTAGATGCTTGGGAAGTTGAACTCTGCTCAGTTGTTGTCGTTGTAGTTGTTGATTGTTGTGTCGCGGATTCTTGGGTTGTGGATTCCTTTGTTGTAGGTTCCTGTGTTGTGGATGCCTGCGTCGTTAATTGTTCTGTTGTGGATGTCTGTGTTGTTGATTGTCCTGTTGTGGATGCCTGTGTTGTTGATTTTTCTGTAGTGGATGACCGTGTCGTTGATTTTTGGGTCGTTGTTTTATCAGTAGTTGGTTTCCGAGATGTTGACGTCTGTGTTATGGAGCTTTCGGTCGTTGTCGAAGTATAAGGTTCGGTGGATGTATCGATGCTAGTTTCTTCGGTAGTATTTTGGCTTTGCTGTTGGCTACTACTACAATTTACAGAGTGTTCATGATTACATGTTAACAGTGATTGATCCCATAGGGTACCTTCGCCACAAACGAAATGAAAGATAGAAAATCTTTCGCCAGTATTGTCCCAATCAACACACCTGTAAAACATTTTACAATCATTGGGATCCGCATAAAATCCGGCCTCAGTGCAAATATATGTATTATTATCAGGTTTATTATCTGAACTTCCGCTAGATTCCGTAATAGATTGCGTGCTAGTAGACTGAGAACTAGTCGAGGTACCAGATGATTCTTGATTGTTAGATGACTCTGATGTTGAAGAAGATGATGCATTAGTCATTTCATTACTATCCGTTGACTTACATGAAGCATTGACAACGTTCTCCGGGTGGTTACATCCAAGAATGCTTTGATCCCAAATAGTCCCTTCACCGCAAGTAAAATCATATTTAGTATATTCACCATCTTGATTACTGACACATCTGTAGAATTTTTTACAGTTTGAGCTACTTCCGAAATATCCTCCTTCTTTGCAATCGTCTTGTTTTTTTGGTTTTGAGCTTTCTGTGGATGAATGTTGGTGCTCATTTGTTCTAGTAGTCTTTTCAGTTTTTGTAGAAGCCCTAGATGGTTTAGTAGAGTCTTCATAGTTATTAGATTGTGTTGTTGATAAAGGCTGTTTAGATGTTCCTACATTGTGGTTTGTTTCGGAGTATGCTTGCTCATCTTGAAGCACAGGGAGAGCTTCCGTACTTGTGCTTGACGTTTGCTCAGTTTCACATCTCTTAACTTCATTAATGTGGTTGCAAGATTGTATATTCACGTCCCAGGCTGTACCTTCACCACATGTATAATCGTACCTAGTATATTTGCTATCGCCTTCGTTTACGCAACGGTAAAACTTTTTACAATTATTTTCATGAGGATAGTATCCTTCAGAATCACATTTTTTTATATTGTTTTCGACATGTTGTTCTTGTGTAGTACTCTTAGGAACTGATGTGGTAGTAATATGTATAGATGTTGGATTTACATTTGAAGAAATACTCTCTGTTACTGTTGATGAAATGCTACAATTAGTAATCCCAGTATCATGGTCGCAAACTTGATTTTCCTGTACCCAAATGGTACCCTTGCCACAAGAAAATTCATATTTGATAAAACTACCCTTCCCATCGCCAACACAACGATAAAATTTTGAACATTCCTTGGGATTTGCAAAAAATCCTTCCGAGTTACAACCATTTTGTGCATCAAAATCAATTATTTCTTTTTCTTGTGTGGTTTCTGTGACTTGTTCTTGAACTATAGCATGTGTTGTCTTTTCAACAGGATAATTTTCAGGTTTCGTGTTAGATAATGAACAGTCTGAACTATTTTTATGATCGCAAGCCTGTATTTTTTGGTTCCACGTGGTACCTTCACCACAAGTAAAGTCGTATTTTGTGTAGCCATCTTTACCATTATTAACACATCGGTAAAATCTACTGCAATCATTCTGATCGGCATGAAAACCTTCCGATTCACAGTTATATGTATCTAGTGAAAGCAATGCGATGGATGATTCGGAATGACTAGTGACTCTTGATGTAGTTGCATAATATTGTTTTGTTGTTTGGAATACACTGAGAGATGAACTACTCTGAACATTGTCTTTAATAGTAGGTACTACGTTTTGTTTGGGGACTTCTTTAGTACTATTACACTCTTTTACAGCCCATTTATGATTACAAGCATTTATGCTTGAATCCCACACTGTATCATCTCCACAGCTAAATTCGTATTGTGTATAAACTCCGTTGCCATTATCAACACATCTATAAAATTTACTACAGTCCTTACTATCTCCTCTAAATCCGGATTTAGTACATTGGTTTTTAGTTGTTGAACTAGTTGTTTCTATAGTTCTACGTGTTGTCGTCTGTTGAGTTGTGAGATCTTTTAGTGTGCTATGAGTATTTGGTGTTTGGTGATTATTTTGTGTGAAATAACTATCTTCTTTTTCTGTATAAGGCGGGGTTATAGAATTCATAATTGTATCTTTTGATGTTGTGGAACTTCCTCCACATTTTGGAACCGCCGAAGCATGATTACATGCTTCGATACTTGGGTCCCAAACTGTCCCTTCTCCACATAAGAATGAGTGCTGTATGAAATTTCCATTTCCATCATCTACACATCTGTAAAATGTTTTACAATCATCAATGTCGCCAATAAATCCTGAAGACTGACATACATTGTTTTTATTTACTGGAGTTTTAGTCGAAGTATAGGTATGTGGATGTATAGGTTTATATGGATCTATGTGTGTAAGGGAATTATTTTTACTGTAAACTGTTTCAGCAACATTGCTTTGATGATTCTTCTCTGTAGATGGTAGGGCAAATGGAATAGTGCTCATTTTATCAGTGTTTACGTGTAACAATGTTGTTTTATTACTCAACAAAACTATATGACATGATGTGGCTTTGTCTTTATAATTACATGATTGAGTGCTGGGATCCCAAAAAGTGCCTTCATCGCACTTATATGTGTATTTGATAAACTTTCCATGTCCATTATCAATACACCTGAAAAATGTTTGGCAATCATTTGTATTGCCAAAGAATCCAGTTGTTGAACAATCATTGCCTAAATTATTTTTTTCAATCGGCACCAATGTGGTAGTTGTATGTTTCTCAAGATTATTATATTGGTTTCCAGAGGCAAAATGCAGTTCCGTCGTTTCTGCCATAGGTTGTAGATTACCTACAAAAGTAGGAGCTGTGGCTCTATCTATATCTGTTTTGTCGGATGTTGATTGTTTTTTTCGACCGCAATCTTTGACAGCCCAAGCATAATTGCAGGCATCCAAATTGCTGTCCCATACAGTACCCTGACTACATGTGAATTCATATTTAATAAATCTTCCTCTTCCGTTGCCTATACATCTGTAGAACTTTCTACAATCATTGATGTCACCCATAAAACCATTTTCGTAACAGTCGCTACCAAATAGGCTTTGAATATTAAGACCTGTTTCCCCTTTGTTGTAGAGATTAGTTATGGTTTGTACATCCGAATGAGTAAATAAAGGTGGTTGTGTAAACTGATTGAAGTAACCATCAGTGGTCTGTAATTGAGGAGTGTTACTTGTCGAAACAGTAGTTGTTTTTTCAAAAACTGGACTATGTGTGACTTGGTTGCTAAAGTATGAAATTTCTACGAAATCTGGTCTTAGCAGATAATTATCTTCTCTATGTATTGGAGGTTTATTTTGACCAACATTTTTATCTGTAATTTCTTTTTCTGGTTCAGCAACTTTATTGCCATAAGTAGACTCAGAAGGGCTTAGAACATTATTATCTAGAAAATCATTATTTTGAGTAGAGTAGTTGTTATCGTTACTCTTGCCACAACGTCTACGGCGGACAGCCCAAGGATGATTACAACTTTGTATATCCTCGTCCCATATTGAAACATCGCTACATAGAAATTCGTACCGTATGAAGCCTCTATGATTATTAGAGACACATCTGTAAAATTTTCTACAGTTTTCACTATCGCCCATAAAGCCTTCTTTTGTGCATTCTTCGCCTTTTTGTAAGTTCGGCATTATAGTAATTTCTTTAGATGTATTTATCTTCGGAGATGAAGTTGTCCGTAAATTGGATGAAAGTGTGATTTTGCTATCTGGTTTCTTCGTTGACGGAATCAAATGCGCGTATGTAGATTCTTGGGCAACAAAATTCTTTATAGTCGAAGTTGCTGGATAGTTTTCAGAGGGCACTGTTTCACTTACACTAGTAGGATATTTATCTCGGACTGTTTCGTCATGGGTACTATGTAGACTTAATGGTAATTTCGTAATAGGCGTTGGCAATTCTTGCGTATCATCTATTTCATTTTCACTGTTTTTGTTACTATCAATTTGTTTACCGCCACATTCTGTGCGTTTTGTATTTCCTGCATGATTACAAATCTCTGTTTCGGGATCGTAAACAGTTCCTGGGCTGCACTTGAACTGAAAAAAGCAACAGTAATAAAACATTTTGAGCTAGTTTATTATAGTACACTAATTAAACAATAATAAACTAAAGGCTACAAATTGAGCTATCTCGTCATATATCTGTAGTGTCTCATGAGACTGTCAATTAAATTTTGTCTTTTAGTGACTGTCGTTTAAGCTAATAATGGACCTGTGAAGGTAAGTACTCATTAGCTGACATTTAGAGACGATTACTGTGCAGAAATTGTGCGAACATGAAGCGCGTCTAGATAGAGAAGCGACCGCGCTGGTTTGGTGACCGTTTCTTCGCGCGGCAGCCTCGAATCATCGCGAGACTCTCCCGCGCAGCATGTACTTTTTGGTCCCCAATCCGGTACACCTCTTATCATCTGCAGGAAAAGAGTCTATCCCTCTTTCGTCTCTCTAAACTAGAAGCCTCAATGTCTTCGCTAGTCATGAACTATTATGGCGTCTGACTGTAAAGTCCCTCCGAAAGAAAAAGAAACAAGAAACATTTTGTCCCTTCATTAAAATACGTGAGATCGTCCAGACTGCGTGCGCAAAACAGTCGAGGCGCCGTTGAGCAAAATGACAAATCAACACGCTTGCCCTAGTCGTGTCCCGTCTGCACTAACCGCGCTGCTTCGCGGGGCTGCTGGCTCTGTGTGGACGCGCCTATTGTGTATTGGCCATTGGGGAATGTTTTGTCTTTCTAAACATAGCCCCCATAACATGTTCTGGTCATCGGCCATTTGTTATAATGACACTTTTTATAGTTAGATTCTTTTATTTAACTTAGGAGGATGTAGTGTCATGCTGCACAGGTGGAGGTAGTGCCATGCATTGTGCATGACTACATGCTCCTATGCAATATTATTGGGCCGGCACGACCGAGCAAGTACCTCTCGCTCACTTGATAGTGGCGTAAAGTCGTCAGCTTCAGCGTCGCTGTTGCATTTCGTGCGGTTTGCGAGTACTCGGTGGCCCATTGGGGATGATAAGAGGGCAACGCATCTATTAACCACTATGCGAATGTCCATGGGAGTCGGTGGTCATCAAAAGGCTCCAGTTGTTTGCCCCCTTATACTATGAAAAAGGCTGGATTTATTAACTTTATATAAATGTGGGTACATATATACTTATATTTATACTAGTACAATAAAGTCAAGATTCGTATTTATTCGAACGCGCTAATATCTGGAAGTACAAAGTCGTATTTGTAAAATCATTTTTGTGTATGATATCTCCATTTATGTAAAATGTACAATAATGTCGCTGTCCTAGCCGAATTTCGTCCACAGCGGCCATCTCACACGCACGTGTGCACAGGCACAAGTGCACCCCCTGTTCCCTCATTCTCCTATTGGAATAGGAACACGACCCGAGAGAGGTCAGGCCCAGGACCGACGACTTTACCTGTTCTCCGTGGCACGAGGGTGTCTCACCGCCAACTTCCCGACTTTGACAGTTACGACGTCGACGGACTTACGATTGTCGATGAACGTGCTTACGACCAGACCACAAGGCAGTTCGCAGGAAAGGAAAGTGTACCATCGCTATGAATACGGGTGTAACGTGGATACGCTGCGGGGCTCGGTTGTGTGGCTGTGTCAAATTAATTGTACAAAGACGTCTTACTTTGTGTACTGTATATTTTCCATTGAATGATTTAACACATCTGTAGAAAAGTGAGCAGTCATCAGGATCTCCTAGAAATCCTTCTTTAGGGCACATGACTGGATCCATTTTTGTCCCCGAATAAACCTTCATCATGTAGCCGTTGACGCGACCTTGACGATCTTCTGTGCCTGTTTCTATAAAATATAAATAACATTATATGTAATCTATAAAATATAAATAACATTATATGTAATCTATAAAATATTGAAACTCGACTTGTCAAGAGCATTAGTTCCACAAGCGGTGCTAAGTGCATTAATCAACATCTTGACAAGGTGTAGCAGACTTGCCAAGAATCACAAGATATAGGTAAAAGTTTGATATTAATTTACTGGTTTTACTTAAAAGGTCGTATATACTTGTTTTAGGATATGATGGCTCTGTGCAGTGCCTGGACCTAAAAAAAATGTTTCGTATTTATAGTATAGGGGACGAACGAAACATCGGAGCCTTCTTACGACTATCGACGACGATGTATATCAGCATAATTACTCCTTTTTAACCTCCCCCCCATTGACCATTGGCTACTCACGAAACGCAACGCTTGTATCACGTGAGCGAGAGGCACCTCCTCGGTCGTGCCAATTCCACCGCAGTGCGGTATGTCACGACCTCTTACATTTTTATTTAGAGTAAGCATCAGAAATTTAAACTAATTGATTATATTTAGGTAACACTCACTGTTATAATCACTGCTCGATGTACCCACTAGCGCTATCCCAAATGCCAGATAAAATAATACATCAAAACCTCCCATTTTGTTATCTTGTAATGTAGCCAGCCTTTAAAAACTCATGTTGTAAAAAGGAAGACCCGTAACCTGGAACAGGGAAATTTTATGTTGTAATTTTTATGTTACGTCCTAAGTGTTAGTAACAAAAAACCGGCGAACCTCCGAAGCAGCGAACAAAAGTATTTTATTTTATTTTTTCGTTTGACGCGTTCCCTTCTGTTACTAATGCTACTTTTCAAAATCATACTACATCATTTTTTAACGGTTCATAACACCTTCCAAATCTCAAATATATCTAATAATCTCCGAGTAAAACGTCCGTGACATCAGATGATCATAACGAAATTATAAGAGCTCCGTCTTTTGCCATTTGGCTATGGGAAAATAAATTTAGTGCGTTCTATAAACGATCAAATATTCTATCAATTATTTCCTTATAGATTAGGGGGGATAAACGAGTATCCGAGCCTTTTTACGACTACCGGCGCCCAATGGATGTTCAATCCCCCAATGGGCCACCGGCTACTCAAAAACCACACGAAACGGGACACTAAGGATGTCACTTTACGGCGATATTATATGAGCGAGAGATATTTCCCCGGTCGTGCTAGCACAATTCAAAATATTCTGATATAAATTTCCATTTCTTTAAAAAAAATTACACGATTTAAAAAACGTTAGACGCACACTGTCCAATGTGAGAAAAATTATCAAAATATTTTTAGTAACGGGCTGTACTATTGCAGCTTAATTGGGCCGGCACGACCATGATGGTATCTCACGCCGACATGACACTGGAGTAAAGTGACAGCTATGCTGTCGCGTTTCGTGAGTGTCGTGATTAGCGGGAGGCCCATTGAAGAGGAAGAGGAAAGATAGTTAATATGAGAGGGACAAACGAACAATAGAGCCTTTTAACGACTACCAACGCCCCTGAAAATCAGCACAATTATGCCGATGCCTTGCCTTGCTTTTCCCCCCCCCCCCCAATGGGCCACCGGCTACTCACAGACCGCCCGAAACGCAACACCGTTGGTGTCACTTCACGGCAGTATCAATAGACCGAGAAGCACCTCCCCGGTAGTGCCGCCCCAATTCCGTTGCACAGGAATGAAGTGTCATGCACCACGCATGGCGCTAGTTCACCTGAACGTGACGTTCCGTGGCAGGAGTAGCGTATACATAAGGAGCACGTGAACAAACACTTGTGTCCTTTGTGACGTAAATATTCTACATTACTCAGATACTAGGTAGCCATTGAAGGTCTCGGTGAATATCATTCGTTGAAAGTGGCCTTGTATAGAAGTGTATAAATTACGAAGTTTATAATGTAGAGTTGTGTATATGCACGTAAGTAGCAAATGTGAATAAACTGGCTGTCTGTAGGTCTGTTTACTTTATATATGAGACCGGTTCTCTAACTGATCTGTGAATGCATCGCACGATGGAGTGTGATGGGAGTACATGTTACACCCTCGCTCGCAGGCTTTGCACGTACGGAACATTACTATGAATCGGAACGTTACGATGACGTCATATTTTTTCGTACATGCTGTTTGCGTTGTCGATTTCCAAGACGTTATCATGTCAATAATGGAGTAGAATTGGATATATTTGTGGGTAATAGGTAAGTTATTATGTGAATCATATATGACACGGTGGCGAATCTATCAAAAACAAATGAGTAATTGTTTTTAGTTTTCCTGACCATAGCTGAAAAATTTTAATCATGGATAATGTTAAAACCATCCATTACATGAATTTACTATTACTTGAATTGTTGACATTTTTAATCAAGTTTCTGTTTGCGAAAATATTTGTGTACCTGATGATGATAAGCCGAAAACGGTCGGAAATGTAAATTTAAATAAAATTGTTGTGGAAACAGTATATAAGTGTTAACATGAATTTCCATCAAGAAGTGACAATATATTCAACTGGCACTGGTAGAGTTTTTTTTATTTAATAGGGGTGCCAATGAGCAATCGGGGCCTTTTTTACGACTACCGACGCCCATAAACATCCACATAATTACTATAACAGCCTATGCAACATGACACTGCCTCTTGCAAAGAGATTCCTAAGAGTTCCAGTGTAGTTCAATGTGTATTTTGGTTGGCAACCTTCAGGGTTGGCTCAGAGAATCGAGAAATTGCTTGCAGGTGTCCTGTTGTTGTAATAAAGGAAAACATAAGCACTAACAATGGAGTTAAGCACTAACAATGAGGTGTTCTACACTGTTTAGTATTTTGACAAAGCGCAACTCGAGTGTCGTGATCAATGCTGCTGCCAGGAACATCGGCACAACACTAACTCGTCGCAGCTGTGAATCGGTTATTTTCTGGTCCGGAAATTTCCTCGGAATAACAGGTAGTACCATACAGCAATGCAACTGACATTGGGCAGACCGAGGGAGGTCCTCTCGATCACATGACACCACCGTAAATTAACAGCTGTCCTGTCGCGTTTCGTGAGATTTGTGAGTTGCCAGTGGCGGAATTGGTGTGGAGGAGTTAATAGTCAGAGGGTTCTGATTTATCGTTTTCCCCTATGTACGAGGGGTGATTGGTAAGTATCCGAAGCGACAAAGAAAATCTTTAACAATCTATTTAATACAATTTTATTTTTCAACTTAGTTTCCTTCTACCTCGATGCCTTTGGTCCAGCGCCTCTCGGATTCCGTTAGACCAGTTTGTCGCACGGGGCCAGATCTGGTGAATAGGGGGGCTGCGATAACAATTCGAAACGCAATTCATGGAGTTTGGCGACTGCAACCCTTGACGAGTGCACAGTGCACAATGAAGTTCCAAATTACTGCAAATCATGGAGTCTGCTTACAGCCCGTTTAAGCTCGGACTTGTACTACTGGCTTCAGGCCATTTTAGCTACCGTACGCGAGTTGCCACCGACATCAGAGTCCCCTTGTCGATCCCTCATGTACCAATAGTTAAATTAGCTATTATAAACGATCTCATATCGGGATGCATCTCTCCTATCTGCTTGAGAGGGGGGGGGTTTCGGACCCCTTTTTAACAACAACCCTAATCTCGTCGCCCGACGAGCACTTATAGCAATCCGATGAAGCTGTATCGGCCTTCTCTTCGCTTCCACAGCATAAGTTCAGATCCGAAAAAAAGTGGAAATTGCAACTTTTGCTACGTAGTTAATATACAGGGTGGAGCGAAAAGCCAGGTGAGTTATTCATAATTGCGGTAGGCGGGTACGCACGGCTCGCGGCGGCAATTCAAAATGATATACCTCAATTTTATTGACGTTTATTAAGACGAAATATATAGATTTTTTATTGCACAGGAGAACAAACGGGTATAGGCTTATCAGTAACAGGTAGTGTCATGATGCATTGCAGCGGAATTGGGCGGACAAGGTACCTTTCACTCACATTATACATATATATATATATATATATATATATATATCTTTTGTAAGAGGTAGTACAAGGCTCATGTGAGTATAAACATAAATATGTACCTTCTTGAAAACGGTTTCATTGAGTTTACAATAGGTGGTAGGTATTTCTCCACAACGGTTCAAGCTTTGTCGTGGCGGGGTGTCGGTAGTCTGGGTTCAGCCCGGGTACATTGACTGCGCCGATTGGACCGGGGGGACCGCTCATTTTATCCCTGTTATAAGGAGACGGGACCGAAGGGCAAAAGAAGGAGGCGCCTCTGCGCAAGAGGCAAGGGATGGTAACGTCACCCCATTGCACTGTACCAAATTTGGCAGTATTATCCAGTGGTGCGGGTGAGCCCCTTTAGTGAATTAGTGTCGATCCCTTAGGGGACAGAGTAGCCGTCGAGGTGCCGTGATAATTTGAAGTTCCGTGACACCTCTTCAATTTCGTTACTGATGGTATTCAAGGTGGCTTTAGTGGGTATTCGGCACTATAATGTGCCGCGAGCTCGGCACACCACTGAGCCCCACCCGCGATCATGGCGCGTCAATGCGTTTCCCCTAGACACCAAAAAAAAAAGGTAGGTACTTCAAAACGTTGGATATCTTCATTTTGTTTTATTGTTGGATAACTTCCACGAAATTCACGGGTATAGGCTGGCCAGCATATGACGTTAAACAAACGTGATTAAACGTAATTAAAGAAACGATCCTGCGTGATATCTTTGAAAACAATGAAAGACTGCGCCGTCGGTCTTGACGCGTTTACACGACCACCGTGACATTGCAATTCAACCATGAGTCACTATTATTTAAGACTCCCCGTTATCGAAGTCGGAAAATAACATAACTATTATATGTATAATAGAATATAAGGGCGGTTACGCCGATCTATAGATTACTATAAGGTAAATAAATAAGTACCTAGAAGGTAATGATTATGGTATGTGGCAGTTGGCTCCCTCTGCCGAGCTGGCGTGTAGATGCTTCTATTTGTTATTTAATACTAGCATAACCGTGACAGCGTAACTCCGGTCATATTAGTCACAGCGTCTTGGTATATAGCATACAACCCTCCACGATAAATGTAATGTTCAACACAAAAAGATTTTTTCCATACGGGTCAGTAGTTCCTGAGATCAGCAGGTCCCATAAAACAAACTGTTTAGCTTTATATTATTAGTATAGAATCTGCGATTACCTATATCTGTTGGCATCACTGCCTTGTGATGTTGTAGGCATGTTCACACTCAGATGGAGACACACGGTCACAGAAATACAGTCCCATCAGATGAGGAGCATAAGGTTATAGGGGAGAGAATAGAGTCTAACGTAGTCGGTTAGTCTTTATGATGACCACCGCAGTCAAATTCGACTATGATATTACATCACACCTATTTTAAATTCGTTGGATATATATCTGTACATAGACAGGCTGATGAAAAAAAGGTAAACAAACCTATGTCACCAATATGTCGGAGATGCCCATAAATGAATATTTTCACTTTCTGTGTGTTGCAGCAAAATAGTTCAAAGTATTATTGTGTGTTGTGTACAAATGATATCCATAAGTCTAACTGAAGACTAGCGAATTATAATTTAAAAAAAACATATAGTAGGACTGGACCTACCCAAGGTTCAAACATTTTATGTAAGCAGTATTCAAATATTTTAATATAATCCAAGGGCGAGCAATTCGGGTCTTTTGACGACTACTGATGCCCATGGATATCGTCGTGCTGATGTGCATGGCCACGAAACGCGTCACGCGACTGCGATGTCACTTGACGGCAGTTTCATGTGAACGAGAGCCTCCCCGGTCATGCCGGACCAATTCGGGCTCACAAATAGATAAGATTCATAAGAGACAGCTATATAATAGAGAGTTTCACTCTAAACGCTTTATGAAAAAGTAAAACCAAAAAAGATGACAGGTACGAGTGATACCTGAGTGAAATAAACACGGTGAAGTTGAAAGCAAACAAAATTATCATCTTTTTGAAAGTGGAAAGCCAAATTTGAATTTATTCAAACTGATAAACTTTATAAAAAAATATGTTATAAAAGAGTATATCTATCATCTTTGACTGTAAGACTTAATGTGCTATGTGTTGAAGAAATATCACTCTTTTTCCTTTTGGCGATGTTGAGGATGGATATATTTGGGATGGCTGACGCTAATTGCCATTCCTAAATCATAATTAAATAGTTTTTATTGTCCGCCGGGAACCTACATATTCGTGTCACAATGAACTACTGTATATTTCATAAAAAGGGTGAGTTCTCGATTTCTTGCCGACGCCATATTTCATATCTTGTATTTCAATGATAAATTGTCTTAATTCTCTCCATTAATATAACTCTATTAACTTGATAGACCGTATCAATAATGTTTTAGTTTGAATAGTATATGGCACATGTGAAAATTGGTTGTTAAATTCTATAGAAATGTAACTGAGTATATATATATATATACAAATATTGTCTGATATTAGTTGGCTCATGAAGCCAAGAGAATGGGACGGAATCTTCTTGATAGTGTGTTCCTTTCCAGAGCTCTATTACTATTTTTTTCTTTTGTTTATTAAATTGACATGTAATATGAATATCTAATAGCAGTCTATTCATCAAATATTGTATATAAAAAATGAAGAACAATCCGTGGAAATTAGTGGTTATGGAACAATAATTATGTATATACAAAAGACCATCCAAGTTGCAGCCCAGATAAGACTTCATACCCTCACTTTATACTAACCCCAATTAAAACTGAATGTATTCCATTGCCTTTTTTATTATAACTTTAAAATTGTTATTAATTGTGAATGTGGAAAGACAACGATTAAGTAAATGTATTTAAATATAACTGAACCTCTTTAAACCCATGTGAATTATTTTTATTGATTTTAAGAAGAAAAGGTAACAAGGGGACCTAGAACTTTCTCTGCCTTAAAGTATCTCAAAATTTAACGTTTTAAAAGGGAAAACAGCAACAAAGGGAAAATACCGCGCCTGCATTGAGTCAGAGCTGCAAAGACTCCAACATGTCTGGCCATTCAGATGAATTCACGAATCCGGACATGATCAAAAAGATTCAAAATGTCGTTTTAAATGTTCGGCAAAAGCTGCGACAGATTGCAGATATTGTAAGCATTTCTTCTGAACGCGCTTTTAACATTTTACACCAACATTTGCGAATGAAAGAGCATTGCGCGCGGAGGGTGCCGCGTTTGCTCACTGTTAACCAAAAGCAACGTCGTGTGGACGATTCGTCGAGTGTTTGGCACTGTCCAAGCGTGATACCAACGATTTTTTGCGGCGTTATGTGACAGTAGATGAAACATCGATACATTATTATACTCCTGAAACAAAAGAACAATCTAAGCAGTGTGTTGACAGCAGAAAACCAGCGCCGGAGGAAGCAAAAACGGTTTTGTCGGCCGACAAAGTGATGGCGACTGTTTCTTGGGATGCTTAAGTGATTATTTTAATGGATAATGCATGGAGGAGGAACAACAAATGGAGAGTATTATGCAAGCTTGCTGCAAAGTTTTTGTGAAGGAATCCGAAGGAAACGGCCACTTTTAGGCAAAAATAAAGTTTTATTCCACCACGACAACGCACCTGTGTACTCGTCAAGGGTTGCAGTTGCTAAACTATCAAATATTTTCATCAAATGATGAAGTTATTGTCGTCGAAGACGAGTATTTTGAGGAGTTAGAAAAAAACATTTTATCAAACAGGCGAAACGGCATTGGGGAAGCGCTGCACTAAACGCACCGAGGTAGAAGGAAACTACGTTGAAAAATAAAAATTATTCTAAATAGATTATTGAAGTTTTTCTTTGTCGTTTCGGATATTTATCAATCATCCATCGTACATATAGGCACAGTATTTTTGATGGAGTTATTCTCACACACATCAACAGCAATAGAATTTATCTCAGTTATGAATGATATCGTAAAATCTCAACCGATGGGTACGTTCATTAAACTACAGATCGCATTTTTTGTGTTGAATAATAAAAATGTGCATTTCAAAACATAAACTCCGTGATTGATATTGGGGTGCGATGTCCTGCGGGAAGATCCCTTGAATACCTCTTAAAGGTCACTAGTTGTAAACCAGCTAGCCTTCAGAAAACAAATGGAAGACTCCCGCTAGTTCATTGCCACGAATAATTACATGTTATAAAAAAAAAACATTATGTGAGCTATTTTCAATTTTTTATCTCGAGCCAACGGAGCGAGAGGTCCTTATTACGTGCTTAAATTGGTTCACAAGAAAAAACAAGAACAAGATGATTCAACGTGTATTGTGTTTGTTTTTTATGCTCTCCTAGTATTTAGGTGTTATGTTTTAGCATACTCCTGAGGCTGTTTGTTAAGATTGGCGATAAAAATGTCCATGCAACCAGCCTACTGGTTTATTTTTACTAGTTTGTAGTCTACTTGCGATAAGAACTGAGGAATGTTTGTTAAGCCATATCCAATGCAATTTGTGTACTAAAAAACCGGCCCTGTGCGAGACGGACTCGTGTATGAAGGGTTCCGTAGCAGCAAATCAAAAACATCGCGCATCTCTTAAGGTACCAAATCGATTTTATTATTAATAATAATAAAATATTCAAACCAAGTTTTTATCAAATCCTATAAGCTATTTTTTCTGTAATTTTCCTCTCGGTATTTGGGGGGGGGGGGAGGTGGAGAACACGTTGTACCACTTTATAAGCAAATATGTCACAAAGTATTAGCACAATCAAAAAAAGATCTTACAAACCTACACATCATTTGGAAAAACCTACTCGGTAACACATTACATACAGCCTCTCGAAAAAATATTCCGTCTCTGAGTTACAAGTCACATATATGTAGTGCTATCATACTCAATGATTTCATTTTACGAAATCATTCTACAGCCATTCGTAGCGATTCATGAAATACAACTTCTTTTAGATTTCAAGTATACTATACCCATAATCTCCGAGCAAAACGTCTGTGACGGACTAACAGACGGTTCCGTTTTTTGGCATTTGGCTGCGGAACCCCAAAAATAAAACTTTAAAGTGTACCTACCTGATACCCGTCCGTATATAGGATCGTATCATACCGTAGATAGAGACATAGTAGGTAGGTAGAACCTTTAAAAACTTTTCTAAATAAAAGCATCCGTATCAAAATTATACAGATGCGTTCCGTCCTCCCCTCCTCCCCTCCAAGGGCTATGAGTCCATAGGGTAGTGTTTGTCTGTTTGGATACTAATCACAGGAACTAATGGATTGATAAGAATGAAACTGTTTTTGCTTAAAAACTGGAACATCTATTTTTTTTTTTCAAAAAAGGGGATGTACGCGGACGAAGGTGCGGGCACCAGCTATTATTTAGTAAATTTATGACATCACTAAAATAAATAAATACTTGTTTATGTCCAGCAGTGGATATCATCCGGATGACGGTGATGAAATAAATACTATTCAATTATAATTCTGCAAATACTGCAAATTCCATAGAAGTTCCAAATAACATTTTTTTACGTAAACAAGTGTTATTTGGTTAACTTTGCGAGGTATGCCTAACTGAGACATGCAACAAAGTTATACCTAGTGGACTTGCAGTAAGCATGTTCAACCACAGTCGTGACGTACTGGGTTCGATACCTGCGTCGGACTAAATTGCTATTGTTAGATTTTTCAATTACTGACAACAGTACGAAGTCAGGAAGTTGACGGTGTTACACCCCGTGCCTCGGAGAGCACGTTAAGCCGTCAGTCTTGCACCTGATTTGTCTCCGGTCGTGTCGGACTGCCGTCCCACCGGAATAGGAGAATGAGGGAACAGTGTGTGCACCTGTATCTGCGGATACACTTGTGTACTATAAATATGTCTTGCGCAGTTGACCCGTCCCTGTAGAGACGGCCGTCATGGCCGACATTCAGCTAGAACGGCAATATTATTATTACTATTAGTGCCGATTTGTCGTCAGCGCCGATCTATCAATAGTGCCGATCACTGCATGTGTCTAACTCGTGGTCTAGTAGTAAGAATGTTCGACCGCAGTCGTGAGATCCGATCTAAAGGGATCGGCGCCATCTGTAACATCGGGAACTTCCGATTTATATGCCACTGCTGAATTATTCATCATACAGATTACAATAAAAAAAACTTCACAACACTCCGTTATCATGTCGCAAGTACATACCACCAGATCCCACCTGGAACTGGCAGTTAGTAAATTTCAAGTGGTGCTCCAATACTGCGTCCGCATCGATAATTTTTTTCCAATAAGTAGGGACTAAATTTCACCTCACTATCTAGTCTATTAATACAAACGCACACACTTTTTCACACCAGCTCCCTAATGGGGTAGGTAGAGAGAATAAATACCATAAATCACGATCCTCATATACTTGCCTCCTCCACATTCATTACTCTCTTTATACAGACACGCCGGTTATTTAGTCTATTAATAATGTTGTTATCTCCATAATTTGTTATTACAGTTACCGAACTCGCCCATAGGGCGAAAAACATCGCATACACGACTGGATTTTAAATCTTACCAGCATGTATTTTTTTATTCTGATCCCTTCTTAATGATTACCAGCAGAAAAATATTCCAACAAATTTATCAACATAACATTAAAGGAAACCTTGTATCTTTTTTTTATATCCTTGCAAATTATAAGTACTACTGCTTTTATTTTATTTATCATTTATCATGGATTAACATTTGTTTTGTATGCCGTTTCCATTCAAAAACCTAGGCTCTATTCTGCTACAAATTACCGACAATTGTACTCGTTCGCTATCCATATAAATCCATATTTATTTATCGCCTTACGCTGGTCAGTCCTCGCTTGGAACGAGAGTAAAATTGTATAAGTCAAGTGCAAATGACATTATATTCTCGAAGGGCTCAAGTGGAACTGGTTTGAAGATTCCCTTTCCAGCATTTGTGGCGACCACATTCTTGTGGTGGCTGATTATGGTTTTAGTAATTTTATGTATCAGCGATATATATGTAACAAGGAGTAGTTTGAGGTTGTTTACCTGTATTACGGGCGTTATGTGGGAGAAATATAACATTAAGTTATATTAAGTTACGTTTTATTACGACTTTTTTTAACCTTTGATTATATAGATTATGGATACCTATAACATGAGCTAAACGTTTACTTCATCTATCGCGCGCGAGATGCTCCCGACGTGAGAGCCGGGGAAGGAAGGACCCTTGTGTCCCTCTGGCCATTAAAACAATAGTTAAGTTAGCTATTACAAACACTCGCATATCAGGATGCATCTATCTCATATGCGGGAGAAATGGGCATCGGTCAGCTTCTCGACTCCGAACCTCGTCCCATCACCCGACGGGCACTCGTAGCAATCCGGTGAGGCGGTGTTGGATTTCTCTCGTCTGTTCCACCATAAGTTTACGTCAAAAAAATAAATACCAATACGCACATGAACTTAAGAGGTGGTGGTCATGCTCAATTGGACCGGCGTGGTGGCACCTATGGTGTCCCTATGGTGTCCCGTTTCGAGCGGTTCCTTAGTTTCCTATCGCCCATCTCAGGGGTCCTCCCCTAGCACGGACGCCTACAGATGTGCTGCCGTCCATCAAAGTCAATATTATACCAAGAAATAGAATAAGTTGTTTATTTAAAGGGGCTCCCATACAATATAGACAATGGTACGGAACCCTTCGTGAGCGAGTGCGGCTCGCGCTTGACCGGCTTCAGTACACATTAGTCATCAAAGGGCTCCGATAGCTCATTTTTTCCTATTATTATTGTTATTATTATATATTATAGAAAGAGGTAGTACCATGCTGCGTAGGAGGAGGTAGTGCCATGCATGGTGCATGACACAACATCCTCCTATGCAACGGAATTGGGCCGGCATGACCAGGGCCCCGATTTCTATATATATATATAATTAATTTTTCTATATCCAGAGCTTCATCGCACCAACCAGGCAGGCTTTATATATCTATTATAAAAACATCCAATAATACCAAAAAATAATAGAAAATAATAAGCAGATGCATTCCTTGGGCCATTAATATTCGCACAAGCGTATGACCATTTAGCCGTAGCGTTCGTTTATTTTTCACAAAAAAATGTCGGCAACGCCTCTAGCAAATTAGCGGCCATTACGCAGTCGAATCAATTTAGTGCAGCTCTTTACGCATTTTTAAATAGCAAAGAGTACAATACTGAGCATTTACCCGCATGTTAACGAGACTTCAGACACGTATTTCACAAGAGTTATTTTTTTAACAGGCCACGGCCCACTACACTTCCCCACCGCTGCTACTCCTGCGTCTCCAGGAGGCGACCACCGCGTGTGATCCTCTGATATGATCGTAGTGGGGAATGCTTAAGACTTGGGAACCGCAACTGTTTTAATTGGAAGAAAATAGGACGAAGTGTTTCCTGGAAAGTCTTGTGTAGAAATATAGACTGACACATTTAACCCTTAATAATTTTATTTTTCGAAACAATTTTGTAGCGGTACATAATAGCAACCTTCCAAATTTGAAACATACAATACCAACAATCTGCGTGTAAAAAATGTGACATGTTCCATTTTTTCGCAATTGGCTACGGAACCCCAAAAACATGCTCTATGCATGTCGTCGAACACGGTCCGTGCCAATCATAATTTTTAAACCAGTAAATTACGTAGACACTTATATAAATTACTAAATTGATAGTACTCACGTAACTATGAACAATTTGCATTCATTGCCAAGGTTGTGTTGGCATTTCGTATGGCATGACCGTTCAAGTATGTGCAGATCTTCAGCTGAGTATGCAAAGAGGTTGTTATCTCCATGTGCCGATGCATAGAGGCTTTATTTTATGCGTGAAGTGGTGATGTAAGCCTCATCCATGCCTTGAACGAGCTTTTTACTCAATTTAATTTTATCCATACATTCGAAAGAAGCTGTCTGGAGCGAGTGGGACTGGGCTATGTCTGTCATAGCATATAGACATATTAGGGTTCTACATTTTTCCCGCACTTAAACTATTATTGTGGCACATTTAACACTTTCCCGTCCGCGCAACTTTCGTAAAAAGGGGTCCAAAGTGTTTGCTTCTTTTATTACTATAATGGTAATCTTTTTTTTCGCAGAAACATACTAATGTTGACGATATTTATTTTTTAATATTGTAAGGGGTCAAACGATCAATCGGAGCATTTTGATGACTACCGACGCCCATGGACATTGGCATGATTGTTACGCAGATGCGTTGCCCACTTATCACCCCCGGCTACTCACAAATCGACGCGAACGCGACAGCGACGCTGTCACTTTAGCCAGTATCAAGTGAGATGCTCTTACAGTCGGCGCAACAGTTCATCGAACTAGTTATAAATAATCTACATGACTGAAATGATTGACCTCCCCGACCAATCTCTAATACCATTGAACTATATACGCCGTAATTAAATGAAAACAATATGAAAGTGTTACAATATCGGTTACACAATACGAACAGAATTGCCGGATGGATGAGATATCATCTGAAGATTCTGATGCGTTGCTAAACAGAAGGAACTGCTGATTTATCTAACGGATCAGTAGATGCTCTGGCGGTGTGGTTTGACTACTCGACCGAGACCTATTAACGCATCGGTTAGGCTAGGATCGACTGCCTCGTGGTCTGGTGGTAGACATGTGCAACACGAACGTGAGGTCCGGATTCGAGTCCCGGGTCGGACCAAAGTGTTATTGGTATTTTTCAATTTCTAATAACAGTCGAAATTTGGGAAGTTGGCGGTGTTACACTTCCATGCCTCGCAGGGTACGCTAAGTTGTCATTCCTACGCCTAACATTTCTATATGGCCTATAATGTATCGGCTCAGCGTGAGCACCCGGCGGTGCGGTGGGCCCTGGAGGACAGGCGCACGGTCCGCGACACTCGGTTAGGCCTCACCTGTGCCCAACGAGCGCAGTGTTGAAGGCTCCTATGACGCATCTCCTGGCGAGCCGGAGCTTTGCCTCCGCCTTGTCCCGCCAGTTCAGCGTGAGCACCCGGTGGTGCGGTGGGCCCTGGAGGACAGGCGCACGGTCCGCGACACTCGGACAGGCCTCATCTGTGCCCAACGAGCGCAGTGTTGAAGGCTCCTATGACGCATCTCCTGGCGAGCCGGAGCTTTGCCTCCGCCTTGTCCCGCCGGCTCAGCGTGAGCACCCGGTGGTGCGGTGGGCCCTGGAGGACAGGCGCACGGTCCGCGACACTCGGACAGGCCTCACCTGTGCCCAACGAGCGCAGTGTTGAAGGCTCCTATGACGCATCTCCTGGCGAGCCGGAGCTTTGCCTCCGCCTTGTCCCGCTGGCTCAGCGTGAGCACCCGGGCGGAGCCGTGGCCCCTGGAGGGCAGGCGCACGGTGTACGACACATCCAGGCCCTCCCCGGTTGGAAATATCAGTCGAAAATCTGAATGCGGATAGTCCCTATAGAGATGGCCGCAGTAGTCCGATAGGCCGATAATTATTAATCCTATCAAGAAGACTACTAAGTAACACTAAACCTTCTTCTGAGATTTACTAAACACATCGCATTTTGAAGTGTATCCCCAGACGTGAGCGAGGTATTTTTATACGTTAGGAAATGGTAAAAACAAGTTTATTTTAGAAGATAAAAACACCGGTCAAGTGTGTGTCGAAAACTATAAAAATATCGGTAAAAACACTTGCTTTACTGAAATAATTATTTTATTATATTGATGACTTAAGTTTACACGAATGTTACTCATTGCAATAAAACTACTCTTACGGATAGCAATATTTTACGTGTCCCGTGACTGTCGTTGCTGTAAAGTTGCAGTTAAATAATTAAATAAACCGCGATAAAATCCTTAAAAGTAGTTTTATTGTAATATTTAATTATATTTTTAGTATTTGTTATTACAGCGGCAACAGGATACATCATTTGTGAGAATTACTACTCAATAACTGTTACGGTACATGTGACAGCCTGGTGACAGACGGACGTACGGATGGGCGTACAGCCGAGTCTTAGTAATATGATTACGTTTTTACCCTTTGGGTACGGAACCCTAAAGTAATTGAAAGTAGAAACTACGTGTCAGCTCCGACACAGAGTTAACTCATGATTCTGTAGTGAGGGATGCCCAAGAGTGCTAACACGGTAAAGATGTGTACATAGTCAGAGGAAACCGTCCGTATGAAAGATGTGTACATAGTCAGAGGAAACCGTCCGTATGAAAGATGTGTACATAGTCAGAGGAAACCGTCCGTATGAAAGATGTGTACATAGTCAGAGGAAAACGTCCGTATGAAAGATGTGTACATGTGAAATTACGTACTTTGTACAAACATCTTGAAATCACGCGCGTAAGGTCGACCCTGCAAAGATATTTTATTAACAATCACGGGTGCCACAGAATTGGCGTCCAATTTCAAAGTGAAACTATCGATCCTGTTTTTAAAAAAAAAACTAGAAGCTACTTCTCATTTTTTTAAACCGCTGGTCTAACTTTCTCCCGTTTCTTAAGGACTGAAATGCAACAAATTTTAATGAATAAAAATAATCGCAATAAATATTAACTAGACCTAAACAGATTCCACGTTAGCATCGCGAGAAGTATGATTTTTTTTTAAATGAAAACCTAACCCTAACTTAAAGATAATTTTAATCGCAGCTCATCATAATATCAAATCATTCAATCTCAGCACCCGACAAGCTCTCATAGCAGTCCAGTGAAGTCGTGTTGGGCTTTTCTTGTCTTCCACGGCCAACCGTCCGGAACAAAAAAGAATCATTCAAATTTCTTTATTTACAAATAGGGTTGTAACACTCCGTGTTCGCCATTCCGTTCGATGACTTCTTCAATATTGCAAACGCAATAATTGAATAAGTGAACACTAAGGGAAATGGCAAATAGAAGGTGATAATTTGATACGTAGGTGGCAGGCAACTGGCAGGAATGCGATACAAATTCGCAATATCTACATTCGACTCATATAGAGTTGTTACGTACTAAGAGATAAATACAAGCAGTACCCTCAGGTTTTATCCGCTTACTCCCATAATATAGATAGAATAGAGAAGACATGGGCATCCCTATTGCTGCGAGTGTCGGTGTTGGTTAATAAAGAAGGAAAATGAGAAATTCTTTACTGTCTTTGCCTATTTAAACTCGTATGCGCAATGCGCAGAGGAATTGAAAGAAAAAGAGATACATATAGTAAATCATATTTGCTTTCTCTTTCAACATCGGTGCACACGTTGTAGGCTGTCTTCCCTACTCTTTCTATAGTATCTCTATGGGTATATAGCTTTTTCTTTTTTTTTTTTTTCGGAGGGACCTACTACTGATTGGCGGCACTTGGCCAGCCCTAACAGTTTGACTGACTACGGAAGACTTTTTGTCTTCTGGTTATAGGTAGACGATAGGGGGACAGACCCCCCTCCTTTCCCGCAGATGGGCAGAAGCAAACCGGAATTTTAGTGGACATTACCCTATCGTGGTTATTTTTGGGACCGAAAAGGGGGAGCGGTCCCCCTCCCCACGCTAGTAGGACGGCGCGCGCACGATGCCGTTTAATGTTGCGGGACGTGTTTAGGAAAAGTTGAGCTCGTCTTTCGGTTTGGCTTGTCAGAGGAGGCCGGCCTCCTCCTCCACCCTCTGACGGGTGGGGTTGATTTGCGCTTCAAATCGGCTAAAAGCCGTGATAATGATTTATTTTTATTTTTAGAGCTCTCTAAGATCGCGTTATTTTATTTCTTCATTTATCTAAGCTCACGTCTTACGGATTCGAACCCGGGCTCGTTTAGTAAGCGGTGTGTGAGTATGTCATTCGGTCAGTCATATGTCTTATAGCTGTGTAACTATATGTAAGGTTTCAACGCTCGACCGGTACGAGCGGTGTATATCGTATTGGTTGTAGCAGGAAGAGAATGCATTTATGCACTGTCCAACCGACCCAAGGGGGCCTGAAGAGTTTGTCGGGTCAGGTCGTGTAGCTATAACTACTATCTACTACCGACTAAAACCTGCTATCCGTGGGTTTGCCCTATTGGCATTTTGCTGCGGATGCGTGTCTGGGTGTGTTTTTGCTTGTGTGCAAGGGCGGACTTAGCAACTGCTATGGCTATCGCGTCGTCGGCGTCGTGCAGTACGTGCTTCGGCCGACGGTAACGAGAATCGGTTATTAACGTCGGGTCCTATTCCGACGTTTGAACGATTAGTTTATTTTTGTGATTAAGAGCACGGTCAAAGAACTTTTGAGACAGCTCTTTGAAGTGTCCTTTTATCGATGTTAATTGAAAGTCGCAATGTAGGTCGATGTTACGAATGTACCACGGGCATCCAGTGGCCATGCGCAAGAATCTATTCTGCATTTTCTGCAAACGTTCTATTTGGGTCGGGGCTATGTGCGCGAAAGCTGCACTGCAGTACGACATGATCGGTGGGTATATAGCATTCTTATCCAAACGACCAGAGAAGACGGCTAACATATCCAATAGCTTTATCGCGATGAAACTTATGTTATGTCACAAACAAAAACGTGCTCAAAATTTAGCGTTTCCAGCTTAAGTCTTATTATGGTATAAGTTGCAACATTCACAAGTTTTGGTTAGTTAATTGACCAACAAATACACTATATTTTTGTGTTCTCTCATTAATTTGTTCATCCACTTTACAAATTTGTCATAAACTATATTTCAAATTTTTACTCCAATATTTTCAAACTTGCGCGTGTGGGACCACGGTAAGTAATAGTATATATATTTTCGTACATTCCTCATAAAGCCATACATACATCATAAAGATAATACGACACGTCATCATATTAAAACTCTATACCTAACACTATCAGAAGGCAGAAAGCCATGATGATATCATCTGAATGATTATAGCTGATATGTTCGCATGAAAATCGTGATCACATGGGAAACCGCCATGGTAATTACATGTGTATAAGTGAGGTCAAGGAGTAAAAAACTGGCAGTGAATTTAAATGTACCTAAGTCCTATGGATAAAGATATTGGCTTTATAAAATGCATAGAATTTCTCTACTAGCCATCCGTAATTACGCGTAAAATCTATCCCAGCGAACGATTCATTAATTCGAGTGAAATGTATGTTTTTATCTTTTGAGATCCTTTCGCCATCCGAGGTCACGGTTGAGATTCGAAATGGTGGTAGCGACAATGTAGTACTGGACGTATCTACTATTATTAACGATTGTACAATCAGTAATTGATAACAAACTTTGTTTCAATTGTATTGCCATCAAAAGGTTCTCGTTTGGGAACAAACATATACCTACAATGAAAATGTGATCTTTAGCAATTGTATAGATTAATTGCACAGCATCCCTCCCATCTGCAGGAGAAAGAGGGGGGTGGTCTCTCTTTCGACCCCAAAACAAGTCTCGTCGTTACACAACCACTCATAGCAATCCGATGAAGCTGTAATGGGCTGCTCTTCGCTTTCACAGCATAATTTCAGTACCGGAAAAAAATGCCTAGAATTACCCCCCCCCCCTCCCCGCTATTTCTTTCGGAAGGACTCGCCCCTAAATTACGTCGGACTTTTTTATCTACTGGGGCCTTATCATGTAACATTTGAGCAATATTTCGAAAAATTGAATAATTCGTCATACTAGTGGATATCCGGGCCCGTTACATCCATTAAGTGGAAAATAAAAATACTCGCCATTGTGTAAAGACATAAAATGAAACATATTGACATAGCGCCATTAACACAAATCAGCTTTAAATACTATTTAATAGTTCGCAATAAACTTTACGGTATTTAATTGGCACAATGCTTTTCACGTAAAATATGCGTAAATGTATTTTTTTTTAATTTTAGGGTTCCGCACATAGTTGTAACGGGACTAGAATAAGCACACGAAAAGATCCATAGCCCGGAGAAATTGATTTCAATTAAATTTCCGGAGATTTGGTTACAGTTTGAGAATCATATTATATACATACATACATACATACATACATACATACACACATACATACATACATACATACATACATACATACACTTGACGATGTAACTACTAGGATAAAAGAGTAATGCGATTAATTATGCAATTATTACTAAACTTGAGTAACGTTCCAAATTTTTATCGTTTTAATACGTAATCTGTGTTTTATAGAAAATTCCAAAAAAGATTAATTAAATCCAGAGAGACTAATAGTACCTATTGAAACCTCACGACCAAAAGCCTGAAAATTTTTGTACGTCTCGCTCATAAGACAAATACCGCGACAGTGTCAGCTATGTTGTCGTGTCGCGTGAGATTTGTGAGTAGCGAGTGGCCGGTGGCCAGGTTGGAAGGAAGATGGGCAAAATGCTACACCTGTATAACAATACGCGGATATCTATGGATATCGATAGTTATCAGTAGGCCACAACTGTTACTAACGAGTATTTTTTTTATAGTAAATCAAACACGTTATACTATAAAAAAAAACTACCGTTAGATAATCTTATCTAATTGGAGACAAAGACCTCGAAGATTATAGAAAATATGTTTTATGAATATATTGACTGATTTCCATAAGTGACGATGTAACTCTTCGAAGCAGTTAACATACCAACAAAACGATCTATTATTCATAATTAAAGAGTAATACTAGATTTAACTCATTCTAATCATAAAGTACACGGCAAGTGATTTTAAACACATAACAAAATTGTGTTTAATATTACTATTTGTCTATATTCATACTTCTAAACAGATGTTATAAAGAGAAAACATTTTAATATTAGTTTGTTTGTTTGCATTGAATAATCTTCAAAACTAATTCTAAATTCCAAGACGTTTTGATAATTGTGAAACTTCGATAATGTAATCAATAAGTTGTAAAGAAAATATCAAAGCAAATATTTAATCCGCTGCAGAAATTATTGACGTTCAGCTGTCCCCTCAGACGTTGGGCTGCCGTGAATATAATTTGTTGTCATTACATCATCGTTACCATGAATTTGTATGTTTGTTTAATCATTTACTTTTTGCTGCTGTCGTCCATTGGTCCAGGTAAATGCTCGTAATTGCCACATTGAGCAGACGGATTAGGTGCAGTATCCGGTCCGGGATGGATACAAGTAGGAGGAGATCGGTCGACTTGACGTTCATTGAAGGAGGTCAATGTCCAGCAGTGGACTGAAAAGGGCTGATAATGATGATGATGATTATAAATATGTGTGATGAATATATATAATAAAACTACTGTTACGGATTATATCGCGGTTTATTCAATGATTTAACTGTAAAGCTTCAGAAATTTCTAGCTACTAAAATAATTAAATAAACCGCCATCAAATCCGTGAAAGTAGTTTTATTGTAATGAGTAATATTCGCGTAAACCTAAGACGTCAATAGTGTAGCCTTCTTTTAGGGAAAGAATTATATGATTTTTTACAGAATAGGGGGCAAATCCCCGCCATGGACCACCGCCTACTCACAAACCGCACGAAACGCGACATTGAAGATGTCACTTTACGGTCCCAATTCCGTTGCATAGGAGGATGTTTGCTTATGGCATGGCACTACCTCCTCAGGGATGCAGCATGACACTACTTCTTCCTAAAAAAAATAATTTCATTACTATTATCCTCTACAAATTTAGAAACTTTACCACTTTAATTAGTAACGACTGAATGTGATCATTGCAGTTCCGTCATGATTAAAAAACCTAGAAACGGTTAAAATAGACACAGAATATCAGTTTTGTGGGAGCAAAAAAAATTGACGATTTCCTGAAAAAGAAATATAGAACAAAGGTCTTTTGATTGCAATTTTACGGGCTATTTAAGTAGCAAAAAAAAAAGCTATTGTACACTATATACAAGTGAACATCCTTATTTAGCACAGCTTGATAACATCAGGCAATTAACAAGAGTCTTGATGTACGATTAGAATAGATATAATCTAGAAACTTATAAATGTATCGTTTAAAAACGTTATCATTTAGATTCAATTTGTCTTCACTAATTACTTTATTTACGTTTTATTTCTGAGATGCGTGATAGAACCTCATATACAAGTCTACAAGTACTGAACGATGGGATGCAAAAGTAATACTATGCAGATGAGCCACTATGGTTATGCGGAGGCCGCGTTTAGGGAACCAAGTGTTGGTCGACCGTTCACCAGGTGGGAAGACGATCTCTGTGCAGTAGCCGGTCCGGGATGAATGCGAGTAGCAGGAGATCGTTCGTCTTGGCGTTCATTGTAAGAGGCCTATGTCCAGCAGTGGACCGACAAGGGCTGATAATGATGATGATGAAGAAGTACTAATATCTATTGATTAACTATTAACAAGGTACCACCCACGTACTCGTATTTATGACGTGTACATTTTTAGTTTTAGTAAAAATATAAAATTACATTTAGTAAAAACATTTTGCCCAACTGCGTCTGAAGGAAGTATATACATTTTTATGTATATCTTAGAATTGTTCTTTAAATCAAGCTGTGTTTTATGAGAGAGGTTTTATGGTAGTTTGTGGTGATGATCCAATAAAAAAATGAACATCGAAGCTACCGAACCTATTTTATTGAAATTTGGCATACGGGTGTAATTTATTCCAGTTTAAAATATAGGCTACATTTTATTTCAATTATAACGGCCGCTGCAAGGAGCCTGGAAGTTCGGAGGCGAGGCTAATTATATTTAAGAAAACCTGTGGGAAAATAACTATGGCTGCCAGAAGAGGATAGTACGAACATGCAGCTTTTTTGTTCGACTTCGTGACAGCCGTACCGTAAAATAATTAATGTTGCTTACACATGCACATCTTATATGGAATTATCGTGTTAGCCATAATTACTAGTATCACATATCTACTATTCAGGGAATCTCATTGTAATCATATGAGATATTAGCATCCTTCCCCTCAACATTATTTATGCAATATATATTAGTGCACCTCGACGGCTAGTCAGCCCGGTTAGAGACCAACTCCACCTCCACCGATGGGGTTGCCCCGCACTACAGGACAACCCCACCGACTTTAGGACAGGATGGGGTGAGGTTCTCGACCTCGTCCCTTGCTCCGTGCGAAAAAGCGCCTCCTCCTTGGTCCCCCCTTCTTATAAGAGGGGTACCGAGAGCGCTTCCTTCTCCTGATCTTTAGCCCCCTCTTCATATAAGAGGGGTGCAAAGATCCCCTATGTTCATTTGGTTTCGACTGGATGCACCCCAGGCTACTAAGACCCACCGCCACGACAAGGCTTGAACCATGGTTCATACAAGTACATTTTTCTTATATTACCATATAAATTCGCTACAACCCTAACCTAATAGACCAAAAAAATTTTTTTAACATTAAGTGAAGAGCGGCAAAATGTTTGAGACACAAAACCATGTGAGGGTGACAAACCGATTGCGCGGTGCCAGCCCTCAGCGTTAATGTTTTATGCAAGACTTATAAGTATCCGTTAGTTGTGCCGTATTAACTGGAGCTCATTTGATTAGTGTGCGGTTCAATGTAGCATACATATTTTAAAAATATATCTTTGTTGAGGAGATAGAAAACATACCTATAAATTATGCTAACAAAAGGAAAGATTGCTATGCCACATTATTCTACAGGGGTGAAGTATTTTATTTTCTTCACTTCCCTACTAACACTTTTTTCTCCCTCTCTCACTTAGCTTCAGGTTTGTAGTGTGCGTCATGTTGAATGTCTGGGAAAGGTACCTCCCATTTCGTACCGGCCCAATTCGGTTGCAACGCAGCACTAGGGCTTACTAGAAAGTGGTTATTCCTTTCTTATATAAAAATCACGTGTCACAGTGTTTGTGGTAGAACTTCTCCTATACGACTAGATCCATTTACAATATTTTTTACGTGTATATATTATTTAGGTCGCAAAGTATATTTCATCCCAATGCTTACACGGGATCAAAAATGGCGAGGGTCAATCCGCAGGGCAGTCATATGGTATAACATTTTTTTTATAAAAAAAAACTATATCGTACCTAATATAGATGCGGTATCCATTGACACTAATTTAGTTTTCTTTATATTATTCTATTTTTAATCATATATCAACGACAGAATAAGTTCAATGACCTTCAGTTGGGCGTGTTCAAAATATCGCGACGGGATGCAATATTAAGCTTCTTAAAGGCCACACAAATAAAATGAATTCAAATATATTCCAAAAATGATTGACGTTTTAGGCTGGGTACAGACAAAGTGTAACACGTGAATGTTGAATATTTTTTAACGTTTTTCCATTTTTATGTTTTTACAGTATGGGGGGCACTTACCCACTTCCACCCATGCTCCTACCCACATCTCGGTATACGGAGCGAATCATGGGAGATGCACGGGGGTTTGCTCACCGGCTCTGTTACTCAACGTGCAATTCTTGGCTCCCTACACATTATTTACACTCTCTCCCTACACTCTCCCTTTTCTGGCGCCTGACACCACAAATATAGAAGTTGTCATCGGCCTCGTCGGTCCTGATTATCTCGATGCAGCTATGTCGTTGCCTATTCTTCCTCTTCGCGTGCCATGTATGCGCAAATGTCTTCAATTGCCTTAAGCTCTGCTCCGTTGCGGCCAGATCCTGATGATAGACTGGGCCCACTGTATTCCGTTCGATTCTGTCCAACGAGATGTTTCGCTCGTTTTTGTACAAGTCACAAAGTATAGGGGGGCAATCGGAACTTGTTGACGGCTGTTGTTGTAATACTGATGCGCTGCCCTACTTTCTGTCCCCTCCAATGGGCCACGGGATACTCACAACACACACATAGCGACAGCAAAGCAAGTGTTCCAATTTTCAAGGAGTAATACAAGATAGCGATTATATTCATCATATGAATCATGGGATTACCTAAACTAACACTTTATTTTAATAGTCTACAGTGCATGCTGAAAAAACATACTGTGTAGTATTTTTGTGATTCTATCTCATATAAGTTATATGACATATCACAAATCGCAGAAAATAACGCAATACGAGTCGCAGAAAGCAACTAGTATGAAAAATTACATAAAAATTTAGAACTTTTTAATGTACCTAGTTCTGTAACTTTAAGGAGTAGATATTTTAAGGCATAAAAGATAAAAATTAATATAGTAACGGTAAAAGATTGCTTGCGTAAAGTTTGCGTTAGACCTTATAAGTGTATTAAGTAATTGCCATTGTTGTTTATAATTATTGTTTTTTGCTGATAGCTCTATAACCCAAATTACTATTGATTGGTACTCAGCAGGAAAATATATTGCCATGTTGCTACTTGCTCTAGTAATAATATATATTGAGCACCTAACATGTGTTTTGTTTGGGCTGTATTATTAAAGTAGCATTTATTTGTGTGCATTAATTTGCAAAAATATCAAGACGCACAGTCAGCGGTCTCAAATGTCCGTTTAGAAGATTAGCATCACCCCGCAGTTTCATACGTGTCACTTTGGTCATATTAGTCGTAGCTTCATGGCATATATGCTTTAGCATTCTTCGATAAATGGACTATTCGACATAAACATATTTTCAATTCGGGCCCCTGAGGCTGGCGCGTTCGTACAGATAAACAAACAAACCAATTCTTCAGTTTTATATCATTACTATCCATGTCAAATAGTGTAATTAGTAAAACCAACTTAAAGTCATGCGGTCAAATTTGCTTGGCAATAAATGTTTAAATTATGCACTTCTTTCAAATAGAATCTGCTTTTTAGAACGACTTAAAATCTTGCGCGTAAGGTTGACTTTACGTAAATTACATTTATGCGGTGTGAGTAATCACGAGCTCTTTTGAAAGATGTATATAAAATTGTGTATCTTATATTTTTTTAAATAAATGTTTGTATGTTACGAAACATTTCTCTCAAGCTACTGCCATTCACAGTTCATAAAGAACAAAGTAACAAACAAACAATTACATGTATCTGTAAGAATCTTAACCAAATAGAATGTAGCACAAGCTATATACGGAACCTTTAGCTTGTGATTAGAATGCTAAGTCCATTGGTGGCATTTGTAAAAAAAGATAGCGGGCTCTTGGCAATGAACTTGGCATTCGACCTATTTGACAGTTTGCCAAATAAGTCAAATACCCACCGCTACTAGTAATAGGGTAAGTAATGGTGGTCACGCATCCTTAATCCCAGACCAACGGTGTCTCTTCATTTTTACTATCCGCCTTGTAGTTTAAATATCACATGGGAATCCGTCCCCTCGGCTAAGATAATTATGCTTACTTTAGCAAATATTAAATAATCGCGATGCATACTTCCCATCTTTTTATAGAATAGGGGGTAAACGAACAATCAGAGCGTTTTTTACCATTACCGACGCCCATAAACATCCACATAATTATTATACCAATGCTTTTCCCTCTGTCGGCAACCCCCCCCCCTCCGAATGGGCCTAGCGGGATCTGCCGGAAAGGCCCCTCCGTTCCATAGCGACCATAATGTCACCTAGACTGTGGCCCGGTCTTGTAGTAACCGATGAAATACTTCTCCTATAGGTATATATATGCTCTATGTTATATATATATATATATATATATATACATATAACATAGAGCCATTTATGCAAAAGCTTACATGTAGGTTATTCTTTCACGTTATAACGATATAGAACAATCTCAAACGTAGAAGCGTTAGTGGACTAGTGGTTAGCGCTTCAGACTAACACTCGGATAGTTCAGGTTCGAACCCCGCCACATTCCAATGACCTCTTATAACATTTTCTGCGTGCTCTTACGATGTAGGAAAATGTCGTGATTCAGAGGTCAGATGGCAGTAGCTCTGTGTAACCGTCGCACTCAAACCCCTTGAGTAGGTAGCCAATCCCGAAAACATCAGATACAGAAACGGGATATAGTTAGGATGCAGAAAGTACAGAACAATCTGGATTAACATAAAAATCTTTTTATCTAAAATTGGGTAAGTGGTAAGTTCCCTTGGGATAGACTCTAGGCAAATTAAAGAGCGATGCACAGCTTACTTGAATATAAATAGAGAAATCAGACAACCACTGAAACAAAAAAAAACTATTTCTGATTAGCGACATCCTTTACTTTAGTATCAGTCAAAGTCAAAAATGTTTTCTCAAAGTAGAATTAGAATTAATTATTATTAATATAATGTAAAATTACTTATATATAATTGGATGTCAATAATTTAGTCTGAAAATTATCACTGTTCGCAAATCCAACCAGTGGGCTGGTTGTTTTGAGAACTGGTAAAACATACATAGAATCTCTTATCTTTTGACGTCAATTATTTATTCAGCTAATGGTATAATGCGAGAAATGGTGAAACAAACTCATGATCACTCTTTGGACGTCAATAATTTAGTCTGTAAATTTTCACTATTTAGTCATCAAACCTGTCTATGGTGCGTGAAATGGTGTCACAAACTCAGAATCACTCTTTGGACGTCAATAATTTGGTCTGTAAATTTTCACTATTTACTCATCAAACCTTTCTATGGTGCGTGAAATGGTGTCACAAACTCAGAATCACTCTTTGGACGTCAATAATTTAGTCTGTAAATTTTCACTATTTACTCATCAAACCTGTCTATGGTGCGTGAAATGGTGTCACAAACTCAGAATCACTCTTTGGACGTCAATAATTTACTCTGCAAGTTTTCACCATTCGCTAATCTAACCTGTCTAGTGTGCGAGAAATGAAGAAACAAACTCATCAAATCATAGACATAAGCATTTGTATGTAAATACATATCTAACTCTAACGACATATGCAAAAATTTGCACGTGTCGTTAAAGTTAGATGAAAGTATTATTAAAGTTAGATCAGAGAAGTAAATTAACAATCTTTAAATTGTATTTGTTTGTATCTTATTTTTAACGCAAAAATAACTAAAATTGTGAACAATAATCATGCACATATGAAAATGGCTCAAGTTATGAGTCAACATCTCATGCAGCAAATAAGTTATTACACTTTCAAGAAAAAAAATTACATTCCCGAGAGAAAAATATGGTTCATTTGTAAACAACTCGTATCTCAGATATTCAATACAGCAGGAATACTGCTCAATTTACGGGCTGTCAGAGATGGAATCGAGTTAATAGAATATCGCCAGCCAGCCACAAGGTGGTCGATAATTTACGCAAAAAATATACTTTATGAAAGCGAAATTAAAAAGTATGTCCAGAGACCAGAAGATAAAAATGTCGGCCAAGAGCGGCTTGGACTCGCCTATAAAGGATTCCACAGCAGCAAAGAAAAAATCTCATATCTCTTTCCAAACCCCAAATCGGTTTTCTTCAATCCAATTTTCGTTTGAAGTTTTTATTCAACTCCACAAAACGAAAGTTTTTACAATTATCTCCAAAGTAGTTCAGAAATAAAGGGTTTAATAAGTTCGTTTATTTTATAAGTATTGATTATTATAAATCCTGGGCAGAACATTAGGGATAAAACTTCTAAGTTTTAATATAATATCGCGTAGATACAACAAAAGGTTTAAAGACTTTCAAAACGTTGATCGAAAATAATTTGTTATCTATCTTAGCTCTTAAACATGTCCACAGGAACTCCATTTCACATTGCCGATAAGTTTAAAATGGCATAACTTGTTTACAAGCTTGTACCCTGCCCATTACACTTTGTTTCTTTTCTGTCTGATGTGTTACGTTTTATTCATGAATTCTTCCACAATCGTATTTTTAACCGCTAGACGGGTGACTTTACATATCACAGGGCCTTCGTGCCATTGTACGCGACTGTACCGTTCGACACATTGAAGTTCAACGTAACTCAATAGCTGAGAATCGGACTGGTTTGCAAGTTGATTATACCCCTATGTTATCTATACTGTACGCTTGTAACGAAAATAGCCATTATACAATAAAAAGTGTCAAGTGAATTATGTTCATGCAAGGCACCTGCTGGCATCATAAAGTATTTTTGTGAAATGAGCTGACATAATGGACGCAATTTCAGTTCTCGCATATTAAACGAGAATCTTCATCCTGTGTGAATAAAAATGCGCATGAATGGAAGTAAATTAATAAACTTTTGAAGCCAAACTTGTTTATGTCCGCTTGACTTAGAAAGAAAGCTGACGAATGCATGACGTGAACGTTACAAGAACTTTGCCAATGGCAGTTTAGAGGAAGATTTACTTAAATCTTCAGCTACCCCAAAGCAGAGGGCCATTTACCTTTCGTATAACTAAAAAAGTTTTACTTCGGTCGTGGGTCCCACACCACGACAATATTTTCTGTACGTGTGACTAGATAAGGAATTAATACAGATACTCTGGGAGAGAACTTTGGGAGAGACACCTCCTGCTCGGTAGTCCTTGTTCCATTAAGAGGGGTGCAAAGACCAGCCTTTGATTAGATTGGCTCCGCCTGGGTAAACTCAAGGCTACCGCCACAACAAGGCTTGAACTATGGTGGGGCTCCCTCGTCCCCAAATACACTACCATTATGATGGGGTACTAAGATATATTAAATATTAAGACTGATTTACATAAATTCATACGAATATTATAATTGGGACTCCCGATTTGATGAGGTAGGGTAATAAGTGAGTTCCAAGATCAATTTAGCTTTTAGGTTCTGACATATTTTTGTGTCCACAGATACACAATGGTTTTAGATGCTAACTAACACTGTAAAAGTAAATTTAGGATTTTCTTCTTTATTTAGAATAATGCAAAACCTAAAAATCTCAATCCAAACCCATTAGACTCGTGTTCACAAAACTCATTTATTTCGAAAATATTATACAAAATTGCTATAAAATATTTAGATTTTATATAGTCTGTGGTTGCCGCCATTTTCTTACTTAAGTCAACGCACAAATAATGTTGTGAGTGTAAAAATCAAACCGCAAATACAAAATCAGCAAGCTGGTGGAGTTGTAATTATGTGCCGCGTGTATTGTGTGTAATTTTATTTATATTCTGTTGAAAATATTGGAATGTTATCTATTATTTCACACACACATTCTTGTTTTTTTTTTTTTTTTTTGTAAATTAAGTTACTTTTCCTTTGGCGCGTAAGGGAGGAGGGAGTAAATTTTCACGACGCGCGCGCACACCGTCACGGAGCTAGGGCGTCGGCGAGAAGTAATAAGCTTGGACCGCAAATAAAAATAAATCCTAAACTTAGTAAATTACAATTACATCACAAGAAAAAATAATTTGTAGTGAATTTCGTACATAATGAGGCACCAGGAATTATAATGTTATGTCTGTCAACTTTTATAAGGTGCCATGCTCGTATCTCCTGTTGGTAGAGAGTGTCCGTTTCACGCTTGACTAATATTTTCGTACAGGAAAAATGTTTTTGAAAAGTAAATAATTTGGAGTATTTTTTCTAAGTACATATTTGCATTATTATTTTTTCCTACGAAATTAAATGATTTGTTTGTCTTGTTCGATCATTAATGTTAAAATGATTAGCAAAATAACACTGGTCCGTACCTGTGTCACACAAAATTAAAAAAAAAACTATTTTTTTTAATTTATTGCTACAAACACAGACGCCGATACAGCCTAGTTGCACTACAGTCATCTTAACGTCTTCAATTATAACCAGCTGGGCAGACAGAGGTACAAACGGGTGGACTATAAATAAACTGGCAACTTTTTTGAACCGGCGACAGGAGGCCTGCCTATAACGACCCTCGAGCTACTCACTATCGGTTGAATTAACATGCTTGTGGACTCGCTAAGGCTATCTCCCGTATCGTGGAGCTCGCTTCATTGTAAGCACATCGCATTGTGTTCGGCATCGGATTAGAAATATAGCCTTAGAAGTATATAGATTATCTTAGAAACATATGTAAAGGCTTAGAAAAGCTTGAATAACATAATTACCTAAGCTGCTAGTAGCTACCCTTGTAGCTGCTAGTAGCTACCCTTGTAGCTACTAGCAGCTTAGGTAATTATGTTTGCCTTAGCCCC
>JAFELO010000010.1:706142-719192 GCA_017140195.1 Eumaeus atala | reverse complement strand
ATGTAATCATTAACAGTTCGTAATCCATAATTTCAACAGTGATGGATCCAGGGAAAGGGGCGCGGGGACCGAACGTCTCCCACCCCAAAGCACCTAGCCGTATGAAAAGTCCAAGATGTGTTACGTGAAACCTACCCTACTACAAACTATTACACAAGTCAAAACCAAAACCGCCACTATTATTTGGTAATGCTTAACATAAGTAACGGCTTCGTGGTGACAGAAAATTCAAGAAAAGTATGAATATTTATAGTACACTTATTGAATAGTTTTTTAGAATAATTTAAAGTTTTCATTATTGTATGACCTAAGTAATTTTCAAATCTTAAATTTCGCGTGTTAAAAGTGAATTCATGCCGAGAAAAAAAATCCTACTCATACGTAGGGGAAGAATACCTATGGGCTGAGTTAAAAAGTGCTACACTTTTGCTGCGCGGCAAAAGTAAATAGATCATAAATGTTGAAAATCACAAATTTATTACAATGTAACGGTTATTACATCATAAAACATATCTCACTTGTCTAAACGATTTAAATAACCGAATTTTATTTGAATTATTTGTAAAAAGAATCTACTAAATTAAAAGAAAAAACAACTTACCCAAAAAAAAAAAAACACAGACGCCACAGACACAAAAAACAACAATGAGTACTCGGTAAGACAATGCGCTTATAAATGATGGGTTTTCTTATGGGGCTGATCATGTCCTTGCGAAGTGGACAAGGCCTCAGCGTGGCTATGTTTGGACGTGCGCGGAACATCCTCCGCCTCTTATACTCACCGTGGCAGATTAATGCACCGCTGCGAGACAGGAAGGCTGTAAATCCTTAAAGGCTTAATTTAATTATGACGTGAGATAATCAGAAAATTGTTTTAACCTAATTATTTCGTCTGTTGTTAATTTACATATAGCGAAATATCACTCGCTGATAAATCATGAAATTTCAACTATAATTCCTTCCTTTTAGGCTGCAGACATCCGCCAAGAACGAATTTTACGAAACTTTGGGTTTGCCCAAGGTTGCGTTTTAGGGGGTAGCGAATGCGAAGTTTATCCATTCAGTCACTCGCTCATCACGAAATCTCAGAAACTACAAGCGATAGGAGTTTAAAATTTTGGATGGGGCAAAGTACCCCCCACTTTGTAGAATTTAGGTGGCTGGCTAAAGCGATTTTTTGTGAATATCGACCGACGCGTATTGCACCCTTATAATGCACCCTGTTTTTGCGGGTGCAACACGCGAGTGAAGCCGGGAGAGGCTGCTGAGGAGGAAATAAGACGGCTGTATCGTAGGGATAAATTCGGTTAAGGAGTTTTAATTAACGGAATCAGAATGTTCAATTTAAAAATATTGGAATGTTTAAAAGAACAAACATTCTTTCCCCTCCATTTTTTCAGCACCCAGATCTATACGGAACCCAAGTTTTTGTATTTTATATTGTCTCTCATTTTGGCCGTGTTAACAATTTACTATTAGGTTGTCAAGCTATTCTATACTTAAACGTTTACAAATTCATAAGATAATTACGCGTAATTCTTATTATTGAAGCGGAACAACCAAACCAGTTAAGTCCATGATAGGCTTAGTACGAGGTAGTTCGATGCTGCATTGCAGCGGAATTGGTGTCGCGCCAAATAAAGCTCCATATAAGATATAAATCATAATAGGGTAGTGTGAAAACTCAATAAGAGTTTACTTGTGACTTTTTTTATAGTATAGGTGGCAAACGAGCAATCAGAGGCTTTCCACGACTACCGACACCCATGAATCGGCATATTTTCTATCCAGAAGCGTTGCCCTCATTTTGTCCGCCTCTCCAATGGGCCACCGGTTACCCAGAAACCGCACGAAACGCAACACCGAAGATGTCACTATACGGCGGTATCATGTGAGCGAGATGTACCTCTCTCAAATGGAAGATATCCAAACATCTGGATTAAAATATATACTTATGTTGCCGCTATAGAAACAAATATTAAAAATTGTTGTATTATACCTTGTTTTGCCATAAACAAGTTTTGTAACAAAGAAAAAACATTTTTTTATTGAAAATAATATTTATTTTTTTAGTTGAATACACAAATATGAAACAATGAAAAGTATAAAAAGCTTATTGAAAGTTATACTTTGTGTCAATTAATAGAAATATCAATAGAAGCACGCACTCTTTCCATGGAGAAATTTTTCACTGCCAATCGTATGGATTGTTTTAGGGACTCCAAATTATCATGTATAAAGCAAGCTGTACATTCTAAAACTGACCATAAATCATAAACCAGTGGATCAAGGTCAAGACTACGTATTCATCTCTGGTCAAGCTCGGTACGTTCCTTTTAACCAAAATGGGGTGGATCCAGCTATGTGATCTGGTCCCGAATCATGCTTGAAGGATCATTCTTTGTTATTAAACATGGTGTTATTAAAGGGCTTAAGTACCTTCTCCAGAATGGTATTCTGATACACTTGTATCGATGTTTTGATACCTTTTTCACAAAAATATGGCTGAGTCACTTCTTCACAGCTAACACCCCACCAAACCATCACTGAAGTCAGATAATGCCCACGTTGCACTCTGTCGACTAATTAGGAAGCTTCCCTAGAGCTCTGAGCATAAATATAGTCATTTTGTTATTTAAAACGTTGCTCTATTGTAAAAAAAAATCTCATCTGCCAACACTTTTTCTCTGTGACGTCCCTTTGCGTACCGCTTCAGTAGTTGTTTCGATTTTAACACTCTAATCATCTTTAATTTATCAGTTAAGAAGTGACCTGTGCGTCTCTTTATAGACTGCAAGTTCTTAGTCATCAATTAAAGTACGCGAAATGGTTCAAGGTACAATCTTCAATACCCGAGATAAAATATTTTGCCTTCGGGCAGGATTTCTTCGAATTCTTTCCCTTACTGTTTTGACTATGCTTTTCGTACGAACAGTACGTGGACGGCCGGATCCTTCTCTGTCACAAACAGAGGAAGTCTCATTGTACCTATTAGTAGCCCGATAAACAAACATTTGGCTAATACCAAGTTAAGAGCTTTAAAAATTGTATTTGGCTCCAAACCTGCTTTGTGAAATGCAATCACAGCGATTCTGTTCTTTCTTTCACCCCACTCTATTTCAACACCGCAAAATATTATACAATGTAATGGCGCCTAGATGAAACAACACAATGAACAATCATATAAAAATAACATTTTCCAAATTCAAATTCAAAGGTAGTATTATTTATTTTTAACTTACGGTATTTATAACTATATTAAGTAATTCTACACAAAAAGCCATTACAAACTTAATGCTAATTGTAAATTTTTATACTATTTCCACTATTTATTAAACATATATTTTTACATTTACGACCGGCTTCGATTTCTCATCATCACCATAGACCTGATGATGTTTAAATGATGGAAAATCATAATATCAAATTATGAATAAAAACTAGTTTTTATTCATCAATTGATGTTATGATTTTTTATAACTAAATGACAATACTCTCCACCAACGAAATAAAAGTTTGTCAACTTATAAGTAATTGTATTGCTCCCGTTGTTACGGAACCCTCCGTTTGCGATTCCGACTCGTTTTTTATCGCGTAATTGGTCGGCTTCGATTTCCGTCAATGAGCCAAAAGGCTCACGATGTTTATACCGACAAACTTGATTCTCATGCAAACTTGATTTTGAAATATACCTATCAAAACGCCCAATTTTTCCAGTTTCCTTTATATTCCGCCACCATGGCGTAAATATAATCTCGTGCAGATAGGTTGAATAGTAAACGAGCTGGTAATGATAATTATGATAAAGACACTATGAATCTTTAGGCTTACCCAGCATAGCGAATCCGCGCGTTTATAAAAAACTGTAGTTAACGTTGATACCCATCCATCATTCATCAGATATTTGAGTAAAGTAAACAATCGGCTTTTGCGGACTTCGTGTCATAATATGCTAGTGATCCGCCTTAGCTTCGCCCACGTATAATAGGGGTTAAGTTTTACACTTTACGCACACGCAAACTTTTTTCTACCCATGGACGAAATTCACATGAAAATCCGTTCAGGAGATTGTGAAAAAATCGAACACATGCATATATGTACACATACAGCATTTTGGAACTTTGTTTTATTAATAAGAAATAACCTACCATAAACAATCATATAAAAAAGTGAAAATAGGCCCCTCCTGTAGTGAGAAGTCTCGAGAGCCATATTTTGGTTCTTGTTATAATTACAGAGGAATCCGTCTTTATAATAAAAAAAAAGTTCTATTTTTGAAATGCACAAATGTGAATTATATCGTTAATCCATTTACACTAATTACAACCGCGCATCACCTGACTGGGCGTCACATATTAATTACACTCCCCAATAATAAGAACGTTGTCGTCTGTTCTACATTTCCTTACTTCCATCTTGTAAAACTCCATTAAGTTTTTTCGACCACAGTAATTATATCCACTTATAACTGTTATGATCGACTGTCTGTAACACAGCTGTATATCTATCATAGCGGCACAACTTATTTTAAATAAACCTTTGTACTATTTGTTCTGCTTTATTACATATAAATGATTATAAATGTATGAATGAATGTTTATATCTTACCAATATTGAAATTTATAAATGTGAGAGTTTGGATGGCACGTATGGATGTTTTTTATATATATAATTATGCCGGTGCGTGGCCTCACAAAACGCACGAAACGCAACACCGTAAGTGTCACTTTACGAGAGTCTAAAGTGAGCGAGATGTACCTTCACGGTCGTGCTGGCCCGATTCCGTTGCATTGAATGTAGTGTCATGCACAATGCATGGCACTACCTCTTCCTATTTTTATTCAACTACGCCAAAACTATGATGATACTTAGCAATCTCGTAGGTGTACCAGTATAAACTATAAAAGTACTAGCTTTATTCATGATTTTGTCTCTGGTCCACGCGAACGAAGTCACGGGATACAGTTAGTACTTATATTAAATACATTATTTATTAGTTTATAGGTTTTATTGCAGATTATAGGTTTTTATTTTTATTTATTTATTTCAATTTTATTTCTTATTATAGTACTTCTTAAGGTACTTACAGCTAAATCAAGACGTACAAAGAAAAAAATATAATTTGGTACAATAATTTTAAGAATTATTAATAATATTTACAAAAAGGTAAGGCCGAGAAGGCAATCTCGCAACGAGATCAACTGATACGAGCACACCTATGACACGATCGGAGTAAATCAGGCACTTGGGTTGATGCACAGAGGTGTTACAGATTCTGAAATGCATTCTCATAAGAGTGTAAAGCATATGGACAATATGGAGAAGAGAACGCGGGCGTCTAAGCCGAAAGAGTCAGCAAATGTAATACATTATCTGTGTCTCTTTCTTCATTAGTTTCTCTCTGCGTAATGCGCTATAGATAGACAAAAGTAGCATTACTTCTCATTCACCAATTATTTATCTTTTTAATGATAATTATAACTGACGTTATGTACTGATCACGAGCCATTCCATGAAGCCACTTATTCCTTTAGCTATCGCGCTCGAGCAACCCCCACTTAAGAAATAGGCAACGTTGGACTCCGCGGTCCATGTTGCTATGATGATTACAGCTAAATCAGCTATGTGTTATAACTCTTATATTGAATTACATCAGTGGCAATGACTAATACGTCACAATGGGACACAAAAAACGCACACAGTATGCAAGAAATTATCAGGATTCATCAAAAGCCCCTTCATTGTTAGCAGTGATTGTAAGCACAGATATGAATACGCGTGTGGTACAAAAAATACATGTGTCAGAGGCAGTACTATGCTGTATTGGGACGCACTACCGGGGAGGTTTATCTGACATGATACCGACGATGATACCGATGATGACAATATCAACTTCGGTGTCGGGTTTTGGTTTCGGTGTCAGTTGGAGAGTAGCAGGAAAGTACCGCAACGCCCTATGCCATGGATCGAATAGAAGTCCAATACAGATTATTCGGATCTTAAGAAGCTTTTCAAATTTCTAAGAGTGAGAGCAGACGAGACGGAGTTGTTCTCCCACAGATGGGAGAAATGTATCCCGGTATGAGAGTGTCTAGCTGGTACTGATATTTCGGCCAAGTACTGTACTTTGACAATTGGAAGTCTTGATGGAAAAGTTAGCCGTTAAACAACCGCGACGGGTCAACTACTTCTGCTGCTGCTTCATGACAGTGCTTCTAGCACTGTCATGAAGCAGCAATCAAAATAACAGTAGGGTCTACCCTACTGTTATTTTGGTTGCTATTGTATTTTGATTTTCACTGTGGTCGGTATAATTTACTTATTAATCATTTATAAACTATTTAGACATATTATTGTATTTTATTTTAAAATCCTATCTATTAGTATTATAAGTATTTAGAAATATAGTTGTTCCACTGTCTCAATGACGCCTTGGTTTTAGTTTTATTTCTTTTTTTATTTTCTTTTAATGAGGGACCACATAAAATCAGTATTATGATATCTCCGGATGATTATGATAATCATTTACGGAGTGGTACCTTACACCTTTTGATTCATAGTGTCTTTATCATTGTGATGAGTACACTGCAGTGCATTTTACAACGCATATTGACCCCAAGTTATTTTTAACAATGTAATGTAATTACAAAATCTTTTATTAAATTTAAATCGGTAAAGGTAATATATACGCCTCCTTAAATTTTGTGCCTTATATGTTATGTATCATTCTTAGCTAATTAAGCTGCTGTTGGAGAATAATGTTATACTGTTTGTTAATGTGTACAACAGTGTATGTAATTTTAACCTACTCAATAAAGTACTTCTATTCTATACCATTCTATTCTACTTCAAGACATAAGAATGCTGTGAGCGCTACGTTTGGAATGTCGTCATCCACCATGCACCCAGGACCTTACTAAAACAGACTACCATTTGTGCTTGGACGGCTTCTTACAAGGGAAAGAAGTACAACTCCGATGTGGAGGATTTCGAACCGCCAATAAATAATTTGTTATTCCCATCATGTTATGTCTGTTAATGCAACTCATACATATAAAAATCTTATTACTGGTGATGTCAACAATGCAATCATACCTAACTATATTTAAAATTAAGACTAAACGTTTCTGAACCTGTGTGTTCAAGCAGAAATGTATTTTATCAAAGTACCTACCTAACTTAATCATAGATATATCAAGGCTTGTTCATCGTGCGTAAATTATTTTAAGAGTATTTTACTCGTAAGTGTAACTTTTAGCATGAGTCACTGATAATAATCAATTGAAAATTCACAATTCCGAGCATTCGTTGGCCTACAATTAAAGTTAAAAAAAAAATATTTTGATCGGCGTAACGTATTTAAAGGCACGCTTAAGCATGGCTATCTATACATATGCGTAGTAATTGTTAATCTCTGAGGTGGCTTTATTAAAATGGGAAACACAATTCAATGACCTTGAATTTTGCCTACTAAAATATTATTCTTACATGTAATTGAAATGTTACGTTGCATTAAGACTCTTTAAATATACCCAATACCTTAGATATAAGGAAATTCCACTCAATTAAAAAATATCTATTACCAACAGGTAGTGCCATGCCGCATCGCAGCTGAACTGGGCCGGCACGACCATGGAACTACCTCTCGCTCACTACGGTGCAAAGTGATACCTGTCGCTTTTTGTAACTTTCCAGTGGACTCATTGGAGGGGAGAATGTAATTAGGGTAACATATCTGCACAACAATTACGTAGGTTTATATGGCAGTTAAAAAAGCTCCGACTGCTCGTTAGCTTATACTAGCTTATACTAAAAAGCATGCACCTCAATGTTACCAGGTGGTAATATAATATAGGTATATTACACCTTATTTTGTACTAACGTGATCCCGTGGGTTCACCTGTGTAACTCCGATCCCATTAATCGTAGCGTTATGGTATATAAGCATAGCCTATATAAGCCTTTCTCCGTAAATGGACTATTCCAGATAAAAATATTTTCAAGACTGTAGTTCCAGAGATTAGCTTATTCAAAGAAAGAAACAAACTTTTCAGCATTATAATATTAAGTATACACTAGCTGTACCCGCGAATTCTTTCCTTTGTAATGATGTTTGCCCAAATACATTAAAGATATCCGCATTTCGACAGATTAAGAAGTTTTAAGATTAGTGTGAACAAACTCACAGACAGAGATAAAAAATAAAAATCATTTTGTATTCTATAGTCTTCATTAAGTCCCACTAAAATAGTTTTGCTCATTTAACTTCCATGTACAGACAGCAACCAGTTACGTTTTTTTATAAGTATAAATTAAAACCTATTAATGAAATTCCACTGGATTTGATTGTGTTTTGCAATAAGTTACAATCAAAACTATTTGCCACTTTTGTTGAGGCGATGAAGCAAGAGATCTTGGTATCGGGCCAGCTACGGTACCGGACTCCCCCTCAGTCCCAGGGGACTCCGGTTGCGACGTTACGAACCAGGCTAGGTCTACATCGTCTGATCTCATCCAATTTCAATGGGTTTTACGATTATCTTATAGTGATGCTACTTGGTACGTTTATTCACAATGATAATAAAACTTACGAGACAGATGTTGTCATTTTAGGCCGCGTCGCCTTTTTAAGTCTAGGTCCCACCAGACTCAATGAGGCGACGCGGCAGACCGAAAAGTCTTGGATCCTGTAATAAAAAAGGAGATGGTAAAACATGAATTCGATGGATACCCCTTTGATTGACGAAATGTAGCTCTGGACAGAGAAAAGTGGAAAATATCAGGGGAAGCCTTTGCCCGACAATGGGACACATATAAGGCTTAAAGTAATAATAATAATTACCAGCAATCCCGGTTTGGCCGTGAATTACCTTTTTTTTTGTTGACGCGGGGAAATGTACTTACGTGCCGTCACTGGCCCTGGGTGGGGTCCAGTTGTGTGTGGCCTCGCCACACATTATAATGTCGAATACCCACAAAAATCACCGCGAGTGATTGATATGATGATTGATGATTGATTGAGATGATATTTGCCTAAATTGCATATCTAATACGAAATCAAAACACATTGTGATTTTGACGTCACGACAACCATCTGACGATACATTGTGGTACTAAATGTTAAGTGGGTGAAGTCATGATGTTATCAATGAAACGAATACGCCAGGTGAGAAGTATGAACATAAATTGTAGTTATATCGGACGGTCCGCCTCCAAACTACCATATAACTATGTTTGTCACTTAAGTTAAAGCTATCTTGAAGGTAAATAAATCAAAATCTGCCCCTGTCCTAAATTAAATACAATATTGATATTTCGTTGTTGTTTAAAATGAATAACAAAATGATAATATAGAGTAATTTCTTGTGTTCAAGACAATTCTATAAGCGTTTTCATTAAAACGTGTTAATATGAAATCACCAGCGCCATCTGCCACCTGAAACTGGTTTCGTGTAAATATGATATTTATTAACATATCAATATTTTGAAAATTACGGTTTTGATAAGACCTTTTAATGAGATGATTGATAACGTTGACCGTGAAAATAATATAGAACGACTATATAGTATATTTCGATTAATTATATTAAAAAAATGTTTCTATATCACTATTGTGTGGATTACTGTATAGTTTGTGACTATTGTCTTTGGCAAGCTTTGAAGACATTTATAATCTGCCAAAATTTAAACGTCAAAATTTCACTTTTCGTTTTACTATTGACGTCAATGCTAAATTTGTGCAATTTTTCTTTTGTTAAATAATATAGATTGTTAAAAAAACTTCATATTTCCTATTTATATATAAACCTTAAAAGTTTCAATCATACAAAAATGCCACGTGGTAAGCTACTATCTTTACACCACTCAGACTCAATGTCAAACAATGTTATTAAAATCATAAAATGTGCTCTTTGTTGTCGGCTTTTAAATTTGAATTAATGGATTTCAGGAAAGTATACTAACCACAAGGGACGCAACCGCAAGTTCACAAGTCCAGAAGAGTTGGAAGAACAACGGAAGCAGGAAGAGTTAAAACAAAAGTTAGAAATTTGTTTGTCTTTTACGGAATATTTCAAAGTATAATTTTACTAGTAGTGAAACAAAGTAAAGTTGAAAAATACTTTTAAAATACCAGTACCAAAAATATTTTTTTGTAAATGTATAGTTTATATTTAACCAATAACCTTTTGATGTTTAAGATATTTGTTTCATGCAAATTCTTGAAAAAAATACAAGTATCTAGACTTACCAGTTTCTCAACAGTCTAAGACATTACAAGTTTATCTCAGTTTAACAATGAAGTAGAAGAAGTAAGAAGTACCTTCACACCTGTTATCCCCGAAGAGGTAGGCAGAGGTGTGCCAGTACATCCACAACTCATAAATCCAGTAGATATACTAGAACACCCACAATTAGCCAAGGTACTGAGGCCCATGATGCCATAGGTGGCAAGCCTATGGTCACTTACCGCAGATTCCAATCATGGACAATGTAACGAGTGCTCAGAATAATCTGAGAAACATTTAACAACATTGCCCAAAATGGGGATAAAACCCAGGACCCCATGCGGCTAACGGTCTTAACGGGTGACACCTGCACCGTTACTCGACAGAGGTGTCAATGTATGACCTATATGTTAAATCTCAGTTGTCCAATTCAAGGTGAAAAAATGTTTAAAATTTCATCAATACTAGTATTCTTGCTGTGTCTAGACATAGACTAGAAGTAAAATGAAAATATCATGACATATACTGCATTTTCTCATATTTGCAAGATTTTCACAAAATCAACAAACATTGAAAATTACTACCTCTATTGATATTTCGTGTGTGTGTATTTATGTATGGCACTCTCAATTTTTAACCATAATTTTGGTTTATTTAAAGGTGGAGAAAGGAACATGGTGATCAGAGCTCGAGTGAGGAGTCTGAAGAAGAGAAATCTGGTTCCGGAGGAAGTGACGATAGTGATTCAGATGAAGATGTGAGAACAATATTATTTGCTGACACTGCTTATATGCAAGTTTAATCAACCAACTCAATTGCATTAGTCATAAAAACTTTCAAAAGAAAGGAAGAGAGAGAGGGAGAGAGGGAGGGACCAAATAATATTGTTTTGAAGCCACCTGTCAACCCAAAGTTAGGAACTTGACTGCTCTCAGTGAAACAGGGCTGCAATGTACTAACACAACTGTATAGATATATACTAACACCACTATTATTATATTAATTTACTATTATCCTTTTTTCTACTATCTGTTTCAGCATCCAGCGAAGGCTAAAGGTGTATCTGGTCTAATTGAAGTAGAAAATCCCAACCGTGTGGTTAAGAAGAATAAGAAAATTTCAAATTTGAATGCCACTATTGGTGAAGCTGAAAAACCTCAGTTGTCAAGGTATACATTATTGTTTTATTTAGTTTTGAGTGTGCACTGGTAGTTCTTGATTTCATAAGAATAATTAATTTACTAATTTAAACATCAATATATCTATTATTTTAGTCAAGCCTTGACCAAAATTACTGTAAAGTAAAACATTGGGATTGTCTATACTAATATTATAATGGGGAAATATTGGCATCGATTTGATTGATGGTCTATTCAATGCCATAGGTTTGATGGCATTGAATGGGTTCCTTAACTACAGGACCAATTTAAAATATTTTTTTACCACTCCTACATTACCGTTTAAGAACATAGTTTATGTAATATTTTCTAAAATTTTATGGAGCAATATGTAAACTTTGATAATGTAGTTAAAGATGTGAAAAAAAAAAATAAAGTAAATGCTTATAGTGCAGAAATTATTACAACTAGCTGCCCCAGCAGATATTGGTCTGTCATAAACTGAATTATTTGTCATATAGTAATGTGTGTAATGTTTATGAGGCAGAAATTTATAATTATAATATTTGTATTTTAGTAAATGAATGAATGTTTGCCATATTTTGTGAAATATCCTGCAGGATGGACTGCTAGTAAAAATATAATTTAATAATATGAATATTATTTGTGCTATGCTGGATTTACTTAACTATAATGTATGGAGAAAACAACGAAGAGTTGCAGTAAATTTGCCAATTATTTAAACACATGCAGATTAGAAAGTCTAATAAAACAAGGATATTTATAGAAATTGTGTTGTAACACAAACAAACTATATTTAGATAATAATAATAATATCTTCATTTATGTAAGGTGTTTAGCAAGCATTTACAAGACAAAATAATATTTAGTATAAGTATAAAAAACATGCACGAGACCATAAAAGAATGTGTTTGTCTATGTATATGTGGTAATGAAGTCATCCTTTTATATGTATATTTATGGTATGTGGACGTCAAATCGATACTTGTCGGCAGATAACATGCATAAAACAGCAATTCTGCGCTCACAAATAGATTTATTTATTTTATTATTTATCTCTAAACAATGAAATATTCCAGGCGTGAACGAGAAGAGATCGAGCGCCAACGAGCTGCAGCAGCTTACCAGAAGGCACATGCTGAGGGAAAGACTGACCAGGCGCGGGCGGACCTCGCCCGGCTCGCTATCATACGCCAACAGCGGGAAGAGGCAGCTAAGCGGCGGGAAGCGGAGAAAAAGGCGAAAGAAGATACAACCAAGAAGTAGTATGTTGTTATTTATATTTGTGCTCGTTCATAACGTTTGTGTTCTTTTATATTATTGGGGGACAAATCCGCATGTTGTTGCAAATGTGTTGATCTCCATCACCCCATTTCCCAATTGGGTACTGGCTACTGACAAACCGCACGAAACGCGACCATTTATATGTCGCACTGGCGACATAGATGTTACAATACGAGGCACATAACGTGCGTGAGAGCTACCTCGTATTGTTGTGGCATCAGTTGTGAAGCCTTTTAAAAGGCCCTGCTACTAAGTGTGGTCGAGGATTTTATGATTGATCAGGTCTAACTTGGATGTCGGGGTTGTTTCCTATTTTTGGGATTTTTTTATATTAATGGGAAACAAATGGGTAATCGGTAGCATTTAGTGACTACCGATGCCTATTGAAACCCGCATATATA
>JAFELO010000010.1:664466-706075 GCA_017140195.1 Eumaeus atala | reverse complement strand
TCTTCCTTCACCCACTCCATTATTCACAAACCGCACTAAACTCAACAGCTAGCTGACGGTGACATGATGGCTTTCCATCACGTTTAAGGCAGTATCATGTGAGCGTACCACCTCTCAGGTCGATCCGGCCCATTTAGGCTGCAACGTAACATTGCACCACTTCTTACGAAAATGACACAAATGGGGTGGCAGAATATTCGAAAATGTTTTATGAAATTAAATTTTTCTGTGGCTTCAAGTTGAAAAATCTACCGTTATAAATATATATGAGGACCGGCTGCCTGAGTTGATAACGTGGCGGTTAGCCCGCGTATTACGCCAGAGGTCGCGGGATCGAGTCCCGCCTAGGTCATGGATGTGTAAGCATAATTATTATGACGATGCGTTGCCTTCCTTTTAAACCAGACAAACCGCACGAAACGCGACACTGTAGGTGTCACTTTAAGGTGGTATCAGGTGAGCGAGAGGTACATCCCCGGTCGTGCAGGACCATTTCCGCTGCAATGCAGCATGTCAATATCTCTTGCACAAATGTACTTTAAATTCTTGAATAAAGTAAACCATACGACACAAATTTATTTTGTTACAGGTAGAAGAATTTAAGTATAGACCAAGAGGATATTTCACAAAAGCAACACAAAAATATGCCTGAAAATCACGTCTACTTAGATATATATGTGATATAATGTTATTTTTGTTCATTGGACCAATGGAAGAGAGATTTGCCATTTAATGCTCTTTATAACTGTTTTTAAGTAATAACGTCCACAATATAGACTGCCACTTACATCCACAGGTATCAGTTAAAACATTATTGACATTTATGTTTTGTTATGCACAATTAACTAGCACATTAAATATATATTATACATAAATGTATATTGTAATGGTTTAATTGTTATATATTTAGTTAAATTGTTTCCATATTTCTTGTTTACACAGTGTGCAATCTTTTTGGTCTCAGTGAAAGTGGAAAAAAAAAAAGGAAAATTCGTAAGTTAAATATTTTCGAACATTGCTCTTGGAGTAATTTTAATTTGATGTCATAGAATATAATATCTCATTTTTAACATTTATAACCTTTTTTTAAATTAACAACTATTGCATTCAAATAAATTCGTGTTACAAATAGAATAATGAATATTAATTTTTTTTAATTTTCTTCATTAAGATATAAATTAATTTGCATAGTTCTAATTGTTAGATAGTGTCAGCAGACAAGTTTTATATTCAAATGTACACCTGTACAATAAATATAAAACAATTCAAGATTCTCTGTATTTTCTTTCCCTGTCAATGTCAGTTCTAACATCTCTACTAATAGTGTTAATGTGAGGGCAAATTTTGTTTGTTAAGCTTCCATGCCAAAACTACCCAACTTATTACCAGAAAACTTTACGCGTAATATTCCGGGAGGTGTTAGAAAAGTCTGATAATTTTTATGTTTTACCGACGCCTGTAAGCTAGTACATAGCAAATGAATAAAAAAATATTTTAACCCAGTGGTCCGCAAACTTTTTATATTGAATGTACATCTCGGAAAAAAATTAGCAGGTACAGCACAAATTGAAAGAACTTTTTTGTTGACGTGGGGAAACGCATCTACGCACCTTCACTGGCCCTGAGTGGGGCCCAGTGGTGTGTGGTGCTCAGGGCTCATGATAGTGTCGAATACCCGCAAAAATCACCACGAGTGCCATCAATGCCGCCTTTGGTGAGGTGCCGCGGAACGACAAATCATCAGGGCACTCGACGGTCAGCCAGTCCTTTAAGGGACCGACTCCACCACCACAGGTGGAGTTGTCCCGCACTACAGGACAACCCCACCTACTTTGGGACCGTACAATGGGATGAGGTTCCCATCCTCGCCCCTTGCCCCGTGCGCCTTAGCGCCGCCTCATCTTTCTCTTATGTCCCCTCTTCTTATAAGAGAGGTACAGAGGGCGCATCCTCCTCCTGCTCTTTAGTCCCCTCGCTTTATAAAAGGGGTTCAGAAAGCAACCACCTCCTCTGTTCAACTGGCTTCGCCCAAGGTGTCTCGGATTACACCAAGGCTACTGAGTCCCACCGCCACGACAAGGCCATGATGGGGAAAAAAAATGAAAGAACCTGCCAAGTGCGAGCAATTAGAAGTACAAGCTAATCAACCTATAGGTGTTAACAAGCTTATATTTGCTGATACTTCCAAACATTTTGTATAAAACAAATTACTTGCTTACTTAATTTATTTTTGCTGTAAGAGTCGAAAATAATAATTAATTTGCACAAATATGTCCTTGCAAATTGCAAAGTATTGCAATAGCATGCTAAGAAAGCCGAGAATATTCACTTTTCACACAGCCAAAAAGTTATAAATGCGACCCATTTTATTTCGCGGGGAAATGCATTTACCACTACTACCGGGCCCAGGACAGGATCCAGGTCCTGATCGGTGAATGAGACTCGCGGATGAAGCAAGACCCTGAAGTGCTCCGGGTCTGTCAGCAACGGGGTACACCATACGAAGTACTAATATAACAAGAGTAAGACTTATAATGTGGATACACTTAAGATCTTACATGTGAGCCCTGGATTGATTGGACCATAAGACCATAGACACTTGATTTGTTCAACTAACTGTAGAGGCAAATGCGATAGCATCGCCAACATTAGAAGGTCCCTCAGAGAGAAAAAAAAAATGATTAAGAACCTTATATAGAAGATCGAAAATATTATAATGTGGCAATTGTGTTCTGGATGTAGATGATGTTGATTGAGCGATGAGGCGATGATGGTGGTGATGAATTTTTTAAACTAGCGGTAAATGAGAGCAACACGAAACTGATCCTACATATGTTAACATTGACACAAATTAATTACATACAAAAAAATTAAGACTGAAAACGGCAAGCTCGACAATGTGAATGCTACGTTCGCAAGCCAACATTTTGCCTTGTGGGAATGGTCGCCCTACAACTCCCCCGCCGAGACAGTTACCAGGGTCGATAGTAATTTGGGAAGTTCACGACGCGTCCACTCCTGGTCCTCCTGTGGGAATTCTGGCTGCGCTGCGCCTCGAAGTTGGTTATGAGGGCAGCTTCGCCATGTGAGTCCGCCGCCTGCTTGCGAAATCTGTGAAGTCAATGGGGTTATTAACAGTGTGGTGAAAGGACTGCCCAGGCAAACGAAGTGATTCGCCATAGACAAGTTCTGCTGCTGAAGCCAGGATATCTTGTATCCAATCAGTACGGATGCCAAGGAGTACTAGAGATAGTACTTCAGACCATTTAATATTGGAATGCCACGTGATGTCAGCTATGAGTTGTCTATGTAGCCTTTCCACAAGGCCATTTGCCGCTTTATGGTAAGCTGTGGTTGTATAGTGGTTACTGCCTACCAGGGATGTGACAGCTTTCAAGAGATGAGACTCAATTTGGCGGCCCCTGTCTGTCGTGATTTACTCGGGACAGCCAAATCTGGCGATCCAGCGAGAGATGAAGGCAACGGCGTAAGCGTCTGTCGTTATCTCCTGAATGGGGTACGCTTCAGGCCAACGGGTGAAGCGGTCTACCAATGTGAGGTAGTATTTGTAACCAAGCGAACAAGGTAAAGTTCCAGCGATATCCATGTGGGCAAGCAGGAAGCGTGCTGATGGAAGTGAGAAGGTCTGTAGTGGTGCTGCAGTGTGCTTCTACTTTATTGCGTTGGCACTGTAAGTAGGGTAATCTTTAGCTGCCACGTAGCGAACATCAATGCTGAATTGCGCTGTGGTCATCTAAATAAGGTAACGATGTGAGCAAACATCTCTCTTACCGATAAAGATGATGAATGATCGTGCCAAACCATGTGCCGAAGTATTTAATAGCCTCATATATTCAGGAAGCTCTCGATCATATGGGCTATATTTTTGTTGAGATGGGCTAAGCTTCTTGGAAAAGTATGAGAATGGTTCCCATGAATTGCGCTTCTTTGTTGTAATGCAGTACCGATAGAGACATTTGAGGCGTCTGTGTGGATTGCTAGCTCAGCTATAGCATTCGGATGAGCGAGAAGATCGGCTTTAGCGAGACTGTTCTTGCAGAACTCGAAGCTTCCTTTAAGCTCGGGCGTCCAGTTTACCCTGGCTATGAACCCTTAGTCTTAGGCCCTGCAAGTAAGGCGTTGAGTGAATCTTGAATACTCGCTGCTCTGGGAATGAATCTACTGTAAAAGGTAAGCAAAGGTCCCGAGGAATCGTTCTCCTATAACGTTTTTGGTGTCGACCAGGTCATTATAGCTTGTAACTTAGCGTATGTAGCCTGTATTCCGTCAGCAGCACCCAAGGAATGTCACAGAGTCCTTGCCAAACACATAGCATAAATTATGATTATAACACTCTAAATACTATTTATTTGCCGATGATCTGAAGTTTTATAGACCATAAATTCTCTTCTTAACACATAATCCGCTTAGCGGTGTGTAGTGGCTGGTGTGACGCAAATCAAATTAACCTTAATACTTCTAAATGTCATAACATTCACTAGAAAGAAGCAATATAGTTTCAGTACAAAATCAATGATATTTTTCTGGACAAAGTCACTGAGATTAATGACTTGGGGATCCTACTTGACCAGAAAGTACAATTTAACACCCATATACACATGATACTTACTTCTAGACTAGATCGCCTACAATAAAAATCTTACTATTCAACTCGCTTGTTCGCACCGGTCTGTAGTATTGCAGTGTGTCCAGGACAGTCCATTCTATAAGGTATATATCAAACGGTTGGAAAGCATACAAGAAAGGTTAATGTGGCATTTCGTTCAGGCCTGCCTCGTCGTGTAACATCTGGATACTCTTATCAGATCTAAGTATGCAGACTCCTCCGGTGTTGTTGTGCGCACCTCCTCCTCCGGTGTTGTTGGAGATAAGACACTCGCCAGGGCGTTGGTGGATTACGGCGACGGAAAGAGACTCCATCAACCAAGCGTTTGTTATGGCAATCGAATAATAAGTTATACGAGGGTGGATCTAAAAGTTCGTAGCCTAATCTACATGGAGCTATGACATCTTTTTGAATCTACCGTCATTTGTTAGTATGTGTCATATTGATTTATTATGCGCAGTTTCATTCCGATACTGCACAATATAAATTTCCTGTGATTATTTGTTTGAAGCAATCTGACTTAGTTTTCAATAATGGAGAAAATTGAACACCGTGCAGTCATTAGGTACCTCAATAAAAAGGCCTACCACCAAAAGACATCCATCAAGATATGGTGAGCACTTTGGGGGAGTCTGCTCCATCGTATTCCAGTGTCATGAAGTGGGTAGCTGAGTTTAAGCGCGGTCGTGAGAGCATTAAAGATGATCCTGGGAGTGGAAGGCCTACATCCTCTACCACGAAAGAAAACATCGATAAAATTTGTGATCTCGTACTGGGTGACCGACGTTTGACCATTGGTAAGATAGCTGAGATAGCAAACATTACTTATGGCCGGGTGCAACACATAATAACGGAAGTGTTGGGGTTCCATAAGGTTTCTGCTCGCTGGGTCCCGAGGTTGCTTTCAGCTGAACAAAAACGAGTTCGATACACAATTTCGCGAGACTGTTTGGAACTTTTTGAGACTGATCTCGAGGACTTTTTGTCTAGATTTGTTACCATGGATGAAAGCTGGGTTCACCACTGTACTCCTGAATCAAAGCAACAATCCAAACAGTGGAAAAGATCAGACTCTCCTACACCGAAAAAGGATAAGGTCGTTTTGTCGACTAACAAAGCCATGGCTTCTGTTTTTTGGGATGCGAAGGGCATTATTTTTGTAGATTATTTACCGAAAGGTCAAACTATAAATTCCAGTTATTATCGTAACCTTTTACGAAGACTCCGGGAAGAAATAACAGAAAAAAGGCCGGGAATGTTGTGTAAGAAAGTTTTGTACCATCAAGACAATGCACGTGTTCACACTTCGGTTGAAACAATGTCTGTAATCCATGATTGTGGCTACGAATTGCTACCCCACCCACCTTATTCGCCCGATGTAGCCCCCTCGCATTATCATTTATTTCCAAATTTAAAATAACATTTGGGTGGCTCGAAATTTTCGACCAAAGATGAGGTGATAGTGGCAGTAAACGATTATTTCGCCGACCTTCCGGAATCTTTTTTTTCGAGGGGATAAACAAGTTGCAGGTCTGGTGGAAGAAGTGTGTTGAACTAGATGGAAACTATATCGAAAAATAAAAATAAATTTAGATCCACTTTTCTTTCATTTTCTTGGTCGGGCTTAGAACTTTTAGATCCACCCTCGTAGTAACTAAGTGAGTCAACGCCAATGATGGTCTTGGATACATCAGCCACTATAAATCGCCACCCGAAATTACACCGTAGTCCTGGTTCCAAGAAAAGATACACATACCCGTATGCGGCTATTGGTGTGCCGTTTGCTGCATACAGCTCGTATTCAATCTTTGAGCGGAGTCCTCAGATGCGCAAACGAGGGTAAACACATATGTCAGAACTGGTATCTACGACGAATTGTACCTTGGTCTTGCGGTCAATACCAAACATACGGCTTGGTGTGCTGGGACACTAGCGGTTGTTCTTCGCATTTCCCGACTTGAGGTTGCAGAGTGAAACGCATACCCGAAGTTTTAATGATACCAGCAGTTTGCATGTTCTCACGATCGTCCCCGAGAACGTGAGGCGTTGCGTTGCGCTGATCAAAATTGGTTGCGCTTATGCCCGCCACATCGTACACGATGCCGCTTTTGCTGTCTCAGCCTGCATAATACATCCAACGGACTGGCTAAAACGGTTGCAGCTGATGTACATGCTACTTGAATGGCGCTCGAAGGGGCTATGTCATGGACGTGGTCGACGAGGTCAGCCACTTCCGCTAAGCTGCTGCTCCTCACCATGGCCACAATCGTTTGCAGGTTCGAGGGTAATCGGCTTGACCAGATCGTACGCATGATGTCATCCGATACGGTTGTACCAGCTAGACTGCAAATGTCGCAAAAACTGTGAGGGCTTTCTATCGCCTAGCTGGTCAAATATCAACAGCTGTTTTATTTTGTGCTGACGTATGACATAGTAAAATTTTGTCACGTCATCGGTTATATTAGTTAGAGAGAACTGACCTTCGACTTGCGCAAACCATACAACAGGTTCCTCCGGCCGGAACGGTGGGACTCGCACTCCAACTCTGCACACTTCACCGTCGTCGGATCTTGCAATTGGGCCACAACCCAGCGTTCAGTTTTCGGGGTCACCAATGTAGCAATTGTGTTATGGATGTCGATGATGATGATTAAGCGATGAGGCGATGATGGTAAAAAAATCATAATGAATTTTTTAAACTAGCGGTAAAGGAGAACAACATGAAACTGATACAAAATTTATTAATATTAATTATTGATAAAACTACACATTAAACAAATAAAGTAATTAAGACTCTGAAAACGGCAAGGTCGACAACGTGAATGTTATCCGAATGCTACGGCGGTTACGTTAATGTGAGCTCAAGACAAAAGGTGATCGCACCGTATGATATTGGTGTATGGTCCAAGATCATATGATGGACACTAATTTGATTGAATTATTTTTTATAATATTGTGCCTTATAAGATTGGTCGCCACCTTATTAAAAATATATGAATTTCCATCAGGCGCTATAATAAGGCATCGGGTAGAGAATTTAAATGTAGGTGCATATGTAAAGCACACTTTAATAGTATTTGTGATTCAAAATCCTTTTACAACTACCAACGCCCATAGTCATCAGAGATAGATTATGATCTATCTCTGATGACTATGGGAGAAGAAAACTTTTGATTAAGACCATTATATATAGTATCGAAAATACCAATGTAATAAAAATATATCTCTTAAAATTTTCGATCTGGTACAATAATAAGGGAACGGATGAATTTAAATGTATGTTCACATGTAAAGTATATTTTAACAGTATTGGGGATTCAAAAATTTTGGACGACTACCAACGCCCATGATCATCTGTATTGCAAATGAAATAGCATCGCCAACATTAGTAGGTCCCTCAGAGAAAAAAACTTTTGATTAAGACCCCTTCTATAGAGGATCCAAAATATTATTATAATAAAAAAATATCTCGTAAAGTTTAGATCAAATGCAATATTAAGGGATCGGATAATGAATTTAAATGCATCTGTGAAGTATATTTTAGTATTTGTGATTCGAAACCTTTTGACGACTACCAACGACCATAGTCAACTGCGTTGTTGTCGTGCAGATGTGTTGCCCTCCTTTCTTCCTCACCTCCAATGGGCCGTATATATATTATATATTGAAGCCAATGTGAGCTCCTTATCTAATTTCGATTAGCTATCAGCGTAGGGCCTTACAGTGCATAAGAGTGAGCGCACACACAAGGGCAATCTGGTTCCTCGTTCCTCTATTCCGGTTGGACGGCTGGCGACACGACCGGGGAGAAGTCTATCGCACGACCGTCCTCATCCACCATTGACTTCGGCAGCTCTAACTAAAAATAGAAATATTACAATAAAACCGTTACTCACTTATTATAAAGATTCTTTTATAAAGGAACAAACGGGTAGTCGGAGCCTTCCATGACTGTGTCACCTATAGACACGTAATCGTTATGCAGTTGTATTCCCTCTTTTGCCTACAATGGGCCACCGTATACTTACGAACACGCAAGAAACGGGACGGCATCGCTATCACATTACGGCGGTATCATGTGAACGAGAAGCACCCTACAACTCCGGTCATGTCGGGTGAATTCGTCAGCAATGCAACATGGACTGCCGCTTACCAGTGTCTTCGGAAACAAAATATGTGTCGTATGATAAAAAAAGTACTTAGGTAATATAATATACTTAGGTAAATATATTTTGTAAAACTCGTAAAGTATCGCTACGTAGAACTTAACATTTCTCAAGTAGAATTATGAATACGCGAAGTTTTAAGCATGTCTCATATGCAGTGTAGACTTTAGAAAGATTCATAGCATCTGCAATGTAAGATTTACCTACTTAAGAAGCTTCCGTTTTATAACTTTCTCCATTTTTAATGAGCAATTTGATAGTTAAACTAGTAAGAGCTAGTATCGCGCTGCATTGCGGCCGAATAGGTCCGGCACAGCGCACCTCTTGCTCGTAAGATACTGTCGCAAATTCACAAATATGTTGTCGCGTTTCGTACGGTTTGTTGATTCCGATGGGCCATTGGAGTGGAAGAGAACCCTCCTTGGATTATACGTCTGCATAACAATTGCCCATATATTTATGGGCGTTAGTAGTAGCCATAGTTAGTAGTAGCCATAAAGGCTCTGATTAAACAGAAGAAACTATTGATGTATTAAAGGTAAGGCTGGTCAGGATTAGACTTTTTTAAACGTAAGATCAGCTAGGCCGGCTGGTGGACGTTATTGCACTACATGTAGATTTGATTGACCGGGGTATGAACAGCACGTCCGTGTCTACTGTGTACTCACCGATACCAGTTTTGATGTCGAAGGGGGGGCCGTCTCTCTCTCTCTCTCTCTCTCTCTCTCTCTCTCTCTCTCCCGTAGAGGAGAGAGATGCATCCCAATAAATTTGTTATCATAGTAGTCAGCTTGTCCATAGGGGTCATGACTCTGACCAGATACTCTCTTTTTTACGCAGGGAAACGCACTTACGTGCCTTCACCGGCCCCGGCTGGGGTGCAGTGGTGTGTGTGGGGTTCGCGGCACATTATATAGTGCCTTTCGGCACGATATAAACGGAAACAACAAGTCATCAAGGGCACCTCGACGACTAGTCAGTCCCCTTGGGGACCGACGCCACCTCCACAACAAGGTTGCCCCGCACCACAGGACAACCCCACCAATTTTCGGACAATGTGGATGGGGTGAAGTGCAATAGGGTGAGGTTCCCACCCTTGCCCCCATGCCCGTACGTAAAAGCTCCTCCTTCTTTTGCTCTTTGGACCCTTCTTCTTATAGTAGGGGTGCAAAGACGATCCAATTATAAGAAGATACAAGACAAGACAATTTTCATTACAACAACTGCGAGTATTTGTTACTTTTACGTTGTACATACCCCCTCCCCCCCACACACACCGCGCCATAAATCATCTCTTAAAAAGTAAGCTCTAATGAAAATACGTCAATTTTAGATGTTTGGACCTACAGTTAGGCCACAGAGGAGGTAGTTTAAAGGTTTATGAGGTAGTGCCAATATACTGCTACTACCGAACCACATCTGCTCCTTATAAAAGTCCAATAAATTTAATACCTATGCAAAGATTTTAATAAACTTATGACTAACGGAAACCGAAATCCTGTCCAATAAGCCTTGAAATTGGTTCCGGAGTTTGGGTCGTGTCTGAAAAAGGTTGAAGCTCCGCAACAGAGATTTTACCTCTAAGCCGCGGCTGCGGATCAACCCGTGAATAAAGTACGACTTTTAGTTGGCAACAGTTAGATTATTTTGCCTCTACGAGTTATTGTCATACTTTTCAACGTCACATTTTTCACATAAATTATAACGGGTAAAATATAAAGATTACCACGTGAGCGGTATGTGAAGCACGAGCTCAATCCATATAAATATATAATATAGATAAACCCGATCTGACATTAGTATCAAAAAACAAAAAAAGGAAAAATTATATCGATCATAAGTAAGAAAGAAATTTCGAGCAAAAATGAAGAATGCGCTTCTAGTGTGTGCTCCAGCAGGTACAATAGCTGTGTCATCCATCAGATTGGATGCAACGACATATTTTCACAGAATGGATGTCACTTTATAGGCTGTGTAAAACCCCTCTCTTTGGTCCCTCCCCTCGCATCAACAACCTGTAAACCTTCAAAGTAGCACGTCATTACGGTGTTGTTATGCTCTGCTTGCCAGCTCAGTGCACGCATCGCTTGCAACTGCTTGGTGTTGGATTCATGGGCAGGGTACGTTTTATCCTCGAGAAATTCACTTATGGCTGTGCAACTATCCTGGCCGTGTTGTCGTTCAGTTCCAAATGGCATATTTATTTGGAACTGCTTACAATCGTGCCGTTACTATACAAGATGCAGTTTCTGCTTTTAGTAATACTGGAATTTGCCCACTGAATCACAATTTATTCACTGAGGTAGATTACGCACCATGCAAGACAACTAAAATGCCATTAGTACCATACCAGATATTAGAAGCCCCATTCGTATCATCACAATCGACAGAAATTCTATGGACACTATTCTCAAATGAATTTTCACAGAATCCATTACCTAGAGAAAAGACTCCGCCTCCTCAGGCAGGACCTAATATAGCAGGGCAGGTAAATCTTCTCGCTTCCGGTGCTCATAACTTCTATGCTCGGTGGTGAGGAGGGATGGTTGGGAATGGCAACCTTCGCTGAGGTAGTTATGACAACAAATGAGCAGGCTGAACGCAGGAGAGAGTCGGAGGCGTTACGCAGTTCGGGGAGCCAGATGTGCAGTAACGGCCGTTCTCTGTCAGCCTAAGGAGGAATATTTAGGCGGCGACACGGGGTTGAGGCGTCACCCAACACGAAATATTCCTAAGTTGATTGATTTCTCTAGTGTTCGAACACATTAGGGTGAATAATTTTGTGGGAGATACAATCTCTCCCCAGAACCCCCCGTTGACGGAGCCGCGGAAGTACGCTACCCATTTCTGCTCGCTCTGTCGCTTTGTCTGCAGACGGAAGAGATGGAACATCATTGGAGGTTTTAGTGGGTAGTCAGTGTAGCTATGAGTTCCACGTAACCACAGGGCTAGTCCGGGTCTATAGCAGTATACGAAAAAGCACTGGACCCCAATGGAACATATCATATCAACAAAATATACGCCTATCGACACGTCGAAGAAGAACCGCAATTTTGACTGAATCCCCGTATAAAAATAAATTAACTACAAAGTTTCAAAAATTAACTTCTAAAATTAAAGTGAATGACAATGGCATCAGTAAACAGGCCAATAAATAAATTATGAGGAGGATTCAGAATGTTTGCCTTTGGGGAAAAATATGGCATTGCCATCCATGTCTACGGATGACTAGTATCAATATACAGCATGTCTTAAATGGGTGAACGAAAGTTGTATTGGATGTTCCGAATTTGAATTAATATTTTATGTCTGCGAAGATTGTCAATATTTTGACTATTCTGTGATTCAATGGTATCTATATTCACCCCTTTAATATTAAATGCTCATCCGGTTTCACCCATGGAGTGAATACAGATTTCTTTACAAAAATTTTAATAGTTCCTATAATTAAGATCTATTACAAATAATTTTAAAAGCCAAAGTATTACCAAATGTATGATAGATAATACGACGTTGTATTTTATTAGGATCACAGCATTTTATTAGGATCTTGTGTCCTGTATACCTGGTTCTGGGCTTAGGGCCAAAAAGCCAGGTAGATGAATACTTGTACGTAGAAAAACGTAAGACTATCGATTTCGATCTCATGAACTGGAAATTAGTCGATCAGCTCAATGAAAAGCTTACAATTCAAATTTATTTCATCTTTATGATTTAAAATTATATTTTTAGAAATTAGCTCGAAATTAAAATTTATATACCGTTATTTTAAGCATATTTTGAAGACTCAAATATCGAATATCTACACAAAATTCGATTATAATGATCAAATTAATACCACACAAAAAAAAGAACATTTAACATTTATAAAAGTAAAGCGTGCCGCGGCGCCTACGTGCCTAAACATCCGCATGCGGCGGAGCCCCATAATGCTGTAAATTCTCATTACAACTCCACCGTTGCCCGCAGCGAACCGTCAAACTATGCTAATTTTACGTAGGTACGTCTTTACAGAGCTAACACTTGTACGTTCAGGTACAGCTTTATTAACAGGTATTCTCGTTTAATATTTTACTAATTTATCTTATTTATATCTATACTTGTTTGGCTGATTTTCTTAAAATCCATTGAACGCATTTTCATGATGCTTTTACTCATGGATAGAGCGATTCTCGAGAAAGGCTTTTGTATTTTTTTACAGGTCTGGCCCACCACTCATTCCTATCATTGCTACTCCTTTGTCTCCAGGATCCACTATGAACCCATTGATATGATCGCAGCGAGCCCCGGGCAAAAGCTTTAACTGTCCTGGGATCAGCAACAAATTTAATTCGAAGTAAGTAGGAGGAGAAGGAAGAAGGAAGTAACTCCAATGTCCTTCCCTTATCAAAGGGGAGACAGTACAAGATTACAATAACTTATACAAGTCGAGAAAGGAGTGGGCAGCCAGGCGAAGCCTAACTGCTATGCATCACAGATATCTACATAAATAAAAGCACAAATGTTTCTCACGTTGTCCCCGAGGTTCCTATAGTAAACTACTCCAGTACCACTAAGAACTTTGTCAAGCATTTCAAAGACTACACTCTCAGAAAGTATGATCTGCGGTTTGTTCGTATGCTCATTGATTAAATTATTGGTAATAGTCTATAGGATTAAATAGTTTCGTAATCTTCTGTCTATCTTGTGCTCTCAAGAGGTTTGGATGAGAGAAGTTTCTTGATTTATAACACCGGCGTTGAATGTCTAGGGCGACTGATAAAACTCCAGAAAAAAACGGGCACTGGCAAGGCCGGGCAAGTCTTTGGCTTTGTAGTAATTTACGCGCCGCACCTATAGTGGATATATCTGCTCACACTGGTGCCTCAGCATAAGCAAGTAAAAGGTTGCATTTTATAAAAGTCTTAAATGACAGACTCCATGTCGGTGTCGATAAGATAGTAAAAGCATAAAAGTTTCGTTTAGCTCTTATTTTCAAATAGCTCAAATGTGTAATAGTTTTTTTTACGTTTAACTACTAAGTATTTCAATTTAACACGTGGGTTTGAGTGTAACGATCCTTTTAATAATATTAGAAATTCTTCTCCTTCTTCTTCGTCGGCCCCTCAATGCTGAGGATCGTGACCGCATGTTCTCTTCCACTGTCGCCAGTTCTGCGAAAAGTCTTATGCGGTGCTAATTCTAATCGGCGTCTTTTCCCACATGACGTTATTAAACTAAGACAGTTGTTTGATTTAGTCTCTGTTTCTGATCGTGATTTTGCCTGTGAAATATCTGGCTGCTTCACAACAACTTCGACCGGACCACGAACAAAAGATCTATAGCATTTGTATAATTCTGGTACGTAGACAACAACATTGCCAAGTTTCATAATAATCAGTACGTTTGGCGTGGTTGAGTAATAAATACACATCCATCTAAGCATCAAAACTTGCGAATTTATAATATCAGTTTTAGGAAGAGGTAGTGCCATGCATAATGTATTACACTACATCTTACTATGCAACATAATTGAGCCGGCACGACCGGGGAGGTACCTCTCGCATTCCATAATACCGCCGTAAACTGTCATGTTCAGTGTCGCGTTTCGTGTGGTTTGTGAATATCCGGTGGCCCATTAGGGGGGGGGGGGAGAAAGGGCACCGCATCGGCATAGTAATTATGTCGATGTTCATTGTTCATCGGCATAGTAATTATGTCGATGTGCGGATTGTTCGTTTGCAAAGGTGATGTTCTACTAACTATTGCAATTAGCTCGAGCAACTATTGCAATTAGGTAGATATAACTTCCAGAAGGAAGCCGATAGAAATTCTCTGTTGGGTTGGCCAGCATTCCGGATGCTTCGGACATTCTACCGTCTAAGTCGCCTATACCGCAGAGCTTGAAGACAAAAGTCTTCAACCAATGCGGTCTCTACGTGGTGACCTACGGGGCAGAAACATGGCCTCTAAATTTACTGGTCCGCAAGTTTGCGGTAGCTCAACGGGCTATTGAACGTGCTATGTTGGGTGTTTCTCTGTTCGTAACGAAGTCATAAGGCAGAGAACTAAAGTATCCAATATCGCATGACGACTAAGCTTGCTGAAGTGACAGTGGGGCTGGTCACACACTCCGAAGAACAGATGGCAAATGGGCCAGTAAGGTTCTGGAGTGGAGGCCGCGTCTAGGAAAACGAAGTGTTAGTCGACCGTTCACAAGGCGGGGATACTACCTCCGTGTAGTAGCCGGACCGGGATGGATGCGACTAGCAGGAGATCTTCGTGGCGCTTATTGAAAGAGGCCTATGTCCAGTGGAACGATAAGGGCTGATAATGATGATTATGATGAAGTAATATTACAAGTATTGTTTTATTACAGTTAAATTGAATTAAAAACTTTCGGGAACGTCCCACGGTCCAAAGGACTGATTTATGTCCCGCACTTTCCGTTAAGCATAAAACTCGGTTATGCCGTGCGTTGGAAAACAACAAATTTGTGACTGGTCTTCAATTTTAAAAACGAAATTTATTATATTTTTAAAGAGGACAAACTCACTCTTTTTTAGTTTTTTTTTCAGAGAGATTCATTAAAAATGCTTTTACACCCTCATATCAGCCCTCTGTGAACCACTAAAAAAGAGAGGGTGTGTCGGATACAGAACATGGTACCACTACCGATCAAAAAGAGGTCACCATACTTCGATCTTAAAATACATCATTATTTAATAACTAATTATTTAAATACATTTAAATGCATTACATTGCTAACACGGGGAGCGCGTTTACGTGTCTTGACTGACCCTGGAGGCGTTCAGTGATTTGTGGGGCTCGCGACACATTGTAAAGCCGAGTAGGTTTAAGAATCTAGGGTTCATTGGTTTTAGGGTTCCGCGCCTCAAAAAATGGAATATATAAAGCACCACTTTCATGATCATCATCCTTATTTGGACGACGTAAACTGTTGGACACAGGCCTGCCACATAGAGTATCACTCTGCCGTCCGTCCAATATCAAGATCTTTTTCTAAAAAAACTACAATTCATGTTAGATATTGAGGTTTGTATTCTGGTGAAGCAGCAAAGCTCATAAAATATCAAAGACAATACACATGCACATTATAACGATTACACGATTACAAAAACCTATAGTGTCATTTCCTCCTTCGAATCCTGACCTCAGTGCACCACCCCGACTCGCATTTGTTCTGTCCTTTATATGCTTTTCATTGATACCACATATACAAGGTATTTCAAGCAACTAAAAAAAATCAGAGCAAATTCAGTAGTCGATTCCTCATTATGTAAACAAATATGTACTTAAGTATTTCTAAAATTGTAATTATATTTAGTGGGTGCCCGGAATAGGTCATATATTTAATAATAAAGGGGCAGTCACCTGTATGCTGCTGACGCGCCTTGGGTCTTTGGCGCGTGCCGTTTTATCGGTGTAGTACAGTGGAAATATATTCTGCGAACAATGGCACTAAATTTGGTGAAGTTTACAAAGGATAAGAATGGAATGGAAAATGAGAAGAAGCAATATTTTAGTTTTATTGTTTACATAGGCCCATTACTCCATATTTTAGGAAGACGTAGTTAGTGCCTTGCTGCATAGGAGGAGGTAGTGCCTATGCAACGGAATTGGGCCGGCATGACCATCGCTGCCGGGTTTCGTGCGTGGCCGGTGGCCCGTTGGAGAACAACGCATCTGCTTCACAATCATGCGAAAATATAAAACTATCGGAGCCTCGCAATTTCAGTAGCATAACCCACGCATTTGGTTAACCTTTTTGGGCGTATCGTGATAGTATATAATATGTAGCCTTATTATTTTGTTGTTAACGCGGGAAGCGCGTTTACGTGACTTCTAGACTAGCCCTGGGAGTGGTTTGTGGGGCTCGCGGCACATTACAAAGCCGAATACCCACAAAATCCACCGTGAGTACAATCAGTGCTGCCTTTTTTTGAGGTAACCTGGAACTGCAAATCACACGGGCACCTCGACGGCTAGGCAGACCCCAAGGGATCCACAGATGGGTTGCCTCGCACCACAGAACAACCACCAACTATTCATCACACATCCCTACCTCTTGAACCGTGCCCTAAAGCTCCTCATGCTCTGTTGAAGAGGGAACTCTTCTTATAAGAGGGGGCCAAGAGCGCCTTCTCCTCCTGCACTTTGGCCGCCGCTTCTTATAAGAGCGATACAACAAGCTGCCCTCACGGTTCAATTAACTTCGCCCAAGGTGTCGGCGTTCACCCCTAGCTACTGAGCTCCACCGCAAATTCAAGGCTATAACATATAACGTACCTCGAAGTATGAATTTGTTGTTCTTCTTTAATCGTAACAGCAGTAGATTTATACGTTCGAACATACAAACTTCAGTTTGATAACATTAGCAAATATGTTCTTAATTAATTAATTATCACTGCCCTATCTGAAATTAAAAACAGAATAGTAGTGACTATTCTGTTTTTCCCCACGTTTATTTATTAAACATTACTTGAACATACATAGTTTAAATAAATTATACGAAAACTATTCTAATAAACCCTACGCTGGAATATTAAGTTATCATTTTATTCTCGCTCGTATTTTCGTCAAGTTAATTACATAAAGCAAAGCTTTCGCAATTCAGCCGGAGTTTACTTTGTTCCCACGTTTGATGTGTGTAATAACATACAATATGTTTGATATTTTAGCGTCGAATTTTATGGTTGGTGAAGGTGTTTAATTTGGATGTCTATAGAAGTAATTGCCTTGCTTCCAACACGGTTTGAAGTCGAATTTAACTTTCTTGGCTGCGTTACATAGGTATTATGGGATGTGTATGTATTTAGAGATTTAGTTCCCGGCTACAGCTGCAGTTCCCTGTGGCAACAGAGCAGAGAACACAGATGACTTATCATTAAGTTCATCTTGACAGCATTAGCGTCGGTGAAACTGGATACCTACATTTATAAAAGTTGTGTGCAAATTATGAATTGGAATTTGTAAGAGCATCTATGCATACTCCACACGAAAAAAATATAAGATAGCAGTTAATTTGTAGCCACAGTAATCGTGGACTCATCACAATAAAAAAAAATCGCTGTCACTTTGAAACTGCATGAGATGGATTTCTTAATTTTTTTATAAGAACCAACTCGGTCCAGCTTGGGTTTTCGGTTGTTCAACCGACATTCTGTATATATATGTTACAGCTATTTGTGTAGTATAACTAAATCAAAAGCAGTTGCAAATTGAGAAAAATACAGAGATTTGTGCATTCAACTCTGCTATCTCTGACGTAATGTGCTCACCGCACTACCGTACATTAACCCCCACATATGTCACATTACACCGCGATTTCACCCGCGTAACTCCGGTCCTATTAGTCTTAGCGTCACGGTGTGCACCCCTAGGAGCCTCTCCTCGATTAATGGACTGAACGGGTCAGTACTTACTGAGATTAACTCGTTGAAATAAACAATCATAGAAATCAATTTCAACAATTTCCAACCATCAAGAATATTAAAATAATATTAAAGCAACATAAATTGCTCCTCAAATACATTTATATTGAACAGAACAGACGCGTTATGCCGACGCTGGAGATTTATTGGGTCGGGAACTCCGCTAACAGCGCTAATAGTCGCTGAGCAAGCAGCCAGTCTGTTTGCTTAGTATTGATAACGACATTATTGAGGTGGAACGGTGCTTCATTGATATAAATATATGTCTATCTGTTGCGTCGTCCACGTGGACTATTGACAACGCGACGTGCATTATGTCGCACCTATGTCCTGAAAGAAATAAAAATGTTTTTTATTATCATCTGCTTAAAATACACTTTTCATTATATCAAGTATACATTCACTTCATACAAAGTACCCAGCGTGTAAAACGAATCCAGTGACAAAGCACTTGTTAGAGCTTTAGTTAAGCCATAGCTTTTTTAGTAGCATGCAGTGTTTTTCCTACTGCAGATGAATCGGGCTGTCACGACCGGGGAAATAACCCTAGCTCACTTTATACCGCCGTAAAGCGATATTTACAGTGTCGTGTTTCGTGCGGTTTATGAGTAGCCGGTTGTCCATTGTGGGGGGGGGGGGGTGAAAAGGAGAGCAACTCATCGGCATAATTAGGCTGATGTTCATGGGCGTCGGTTAGTTGAAAGGCTCCTATTGCTCGTTTGTCCTCCTATGCTATAAAATAAAAATTGACAGCAATGAATGCGTTTTTTGCGGATCGGGATTAGCTGGTGGCACAGAAGGAGGAAAGAGTGCCCTCCTTAACTCATCGGCATGACAATCATGAGGATGTCTATGGGCGTCGGTAGTCATGAAGAGCCTCCTTCTTCTTGTTTGCCTATGGTTCAGAAACAAATTATGCGTAGAAATCTCCATTTCAATATCTACTTTATAGTGTACACTGTTGTTGCAACAAAATTGTTTATAAAACTCAAATTTGAATTTCCTCATGCGATAACCATTTACCGACGTATTACCGAGATTGCATAAGAAAATGGGAAACTGTATTGGGTATGCATAGGTTGCGCCTGGATGCAGCCGCCCTCGAGAGCCAGCTCTCGCCGACGGCGAAGTTATTGCCTATGCATCTAGGCTACCTATATCAGTAGGAACGAATAATGTTATTAGTGTAATGTAAATGCATGCAACGGAATGTTTGTACTATTTCTTGCTCTTTATTTTATTACGATAAGTTTATTCAACGGTCCGTCTTAAGCGGGTTTCGTTTGGAATAGTAGTTGAGTAGTTGTTGTGGATAGTGAAATAAATATAGTGTAGCACATAGGCGTGAAGACAACCCCGCATGTAGATAATATACATAGAGCAGAGAAGCCAGCCTAAGACATGTCCGTCTAAGTTGAAAGATAAAGCAAATTTGGTTTATTACCTGTCTCTCTTTTTCATTCCTTCTTCTCTGCACAATACGCATGCAAGATTGAAAAGACAAACGTAACATAGTGTTCCACATCTTCCTTCTCTATTAACTAAGACGGTCTTCCTTTGTCTACCCGTGCCACCTCTACGCAAACACGACATAGACATCCGCATACTGTAATCGTTAGGATCCCATTTTCCCCTTCTTCCCTTCTCCCCTACAATGGGCCACCGGAAACTCACTTACCGCAATATCCCCTACTCATTACTGGTTTATTTAATATATACTTAACCTATTTAATAGGTAGGTAAAAATAAATCATATTTGATAATTTTGCTTAGTTAGCTACTTTTTTATCGTCGTAAAAGTTGAAAGGAATGGATGCAGAAACTAATAAGAATTTATATTACTACTTTTCAACCTTTATGAAGCTTAAAAGTGGAATGGAAGTTTTATTTAAATTTAAATGATTCGCTTAAAAGTTTATGCCAATATCTTACAATGGTTACGTAGGTACTTATTCCAAAAGGGAATTAAATGTTTTCAGGAAATTTCAATCAGGTACTTACTTAGTTTTATTCACATAATTATTTTATAAGGTTTAAATATAAAGCAAACTAGTTACAATTGCCTTCATACATCTCTGATACAATACAGCATTCTACAGTTGTTTTTTTTTTATTTTACGGTCCAAGAAAAAAACTACAGAACAAGAAATGTAAGCCCTTAGAATTTTGTATTGTTTGAACTGTCTTAGCTCACCGCAAAAGATTGTTACAAAATATTCTCATTTCTTTATTGCAAACTCAATGAAAAATTTTAAAACAAAAAAAAAAGTTTAAAATAAGGTAATGAAGAGTCCAGTGATAAAATTAGTAATAATTGGACGACCCTTAAGGTGTCTTTAGCTTGTTTCATAAATTCATAATTTTTGCCTTATTACTTCCCAATGGCTAGAGATTTTAATGAATTGATCATTTTGGGTAGGGTTACCAAATTGCCATATCCGGTCTGACCTTATTTAATTTATTTATAGTACACAGACAGACAGTTCCTTTTTTAATTTATTTATAGTATAGGCGAGCAGACGAACAATCAGAGGCTTTTGTCGCACGAAACGCGGTGTTAGCGTGAGGTGCCTCTCCTGAAAAGGCCAACAAAAAACGATTTCTACTTAAAACCGGACTTTTTTTGTAACTTACGTTCAATTTTGCCGGGGACGCCTAAAACCTATCTATGTCCGGATATACCCCGATGCGTGTCAAGGGCCATCGGTACGAAATGGTCTCGCAATATAATTACAGACACGGTCTGTGGGTCTGTGGCGGGTTCACCTCCCCAGTGCTTGATTTACATTTAGAATGGGATTTAAGAAATATCCGTGTAGGAAAACCTAGCTTACATTTTCCTTGCAAATCATCCGTTTTGTCCTACCTACTTTTTTGGCTAGACATATGAATATATGGACCTACTGTTTTTTTTTGCTATTCCTTCAAACGGAATAGTTACGTTGCTGATCGTGTATATTCAAATGAGATTGTTATATAAAAATTTAGGGGTTGTTAGGGTATATTGTGTCATGATAAAAAGGGAAAAAATTGTCAGGGAGGGTGTTTTATTTATACTATATGCCCAAATACACATTTAGATTTCATTTATTATATTTTTTTTTGTAGCATAGAGGGCAAACGATATCCGCAACACCAGAAGACTCGCAAATGCGTGGCTGGCCTTTTAGAGATAAAAAGGCTCGTTTCGTGAAGATCCCTAAGTCGTATCAATAATTCCGAAAGGGGTAGCTGATTCCATTTTTAGATTTTTACTATTATATTAGCAAACGAGAAATCGGTGCCTTTTCTTGACTTACCGGTCGTGCCAGCCGGTTCGGCTGCAATGCAGCTTGGTACGATTTATTTCTAAAATCGCATAATTAGGTTTCCGTAACCAAAGGATAAGAACGGGATATTATGACTAAGATTCCGATGACCAGGCTTCAGAGATGATGTATTCTTTGTTCCTTGCTACAACAAATACTAAAAAAAAATATAATAAATTAATTATTTAAGGGGAATCCCATACAAGAAATGTTAAACACATATCGGAACCCTTCGCATATACTGCGCGCTTGAATGATAAGAAATTATCTTTAAGGAGTGAGAGGCCATAATGAAATATTGTTATCTAGTTCTGCCAATATTTCTCCAAGTAAACCTAATATAAAAGTTCATTGAACTTACATATAACACGCATTCTCAACGATTCCCCTTTCCTCTGACCTTAAAATTGTGTGTTTCGCTTAAACGATGCTACGGTATATTTAACAGTGTGATCAGGGAAGATGGATGGAGGTAATTCGCAGTCCATTTTCTGTTTACATCGACATATCACGGCCCTTTGGATTCCAGAAAAGTCTGGATAATCTAGATATAGCAAGCGGTAATCTAATTAGAATGATTTTTGTAGGCATTGGGGCAAACGAGCAATCGATGCCTTCTTACGACTTCAGATGCCTATCTTCATAATTCTATGCGTTGTCCTCTGTTCCTCCTTCCGAGTGGTCCTTCGGCAAACCGCACGGAACACGACACCCAAGATGACACTTTGCGACTATATCATGTGGGGTTGAGGTCCTCCCCGCTTGTGCCAGCCTAACTGCGCTGCAATGCAGCATGACTCTTAGATCGACCAAGAAGTCTTTGTTACTATATTAGTAAAAGTTTGACTAACGTGCCTCTTGGAGATCTGATTCCGTAGCACTAGCCAAAGTATGTATTGGCAGGATTTCTATCACATTTCCCGCATCGCTATTCATTGTGACAATTTAAAAGGACATCGATTTAATCCACCTGGTGGTTAATTACAATTGCGCCACCTGCTTGTTTACCTCCTACGCTATAAGTTTTTATAGAATAGGGGGATACGAGAAATCAGAGCCTTTTTACGACTACCGACGCCCATGGAAATCCACAAATGGATAATATACAAATGAATGGAAGGCAATGTCGTCCTAGCCGAATATCAGCCATCGCTATGGAGACTATTGGTGGTTATCCAACACGACCGGAGAGAAATCAGGCGCGGAACCGACGGCTTGACGAGCTCCTCGAAACCCGGGGATGTAACGCAGCCAACCTCCCGAATTCGGACTGATATTGGAAATTGAAAAATCGCAATAACAATTTGGTACGATCTCGAACTCGAATCCAGGATCTGACGACTTTGGTTGAACATGCTTACCACAAGACCAGGAGGCAGACCATATCGAGGACGGTCATATGCTATGTTCCATGCAGCCACGACCATATAGAACCGGCGTTACCGGGACTTGTTCTAAATATATTTTTTATTTTATAAGATATAGTGTTATGTTACATTGCATGTAAATTGGACGGGCACAGCCGGGGAGGACCTCATTCGCATATGATATGGTCGCAAAGTGACGTATGGTCTGGTTAACTTAACAGTAGCACATTGGAGAGATCATTCCCTATGAGAGCGTAGTATCAATAGAATCTGACTACTCGTTTACACCTTAACATGAAATGTTAATTAGTAGGAAAATATAGTAATAGGCATACATAACTTCGAGAAGGACGCCGATAGAAGGATTCTGTTGGGTTGGGCAGCATTCCAGAAGCTTCGTCACATTCTCATGTCGCCTATACCGCAGAGCTCCAAGACAAAAGCCTTCAACCAAAGCGTTGTCCCCGTGATGACCTAAGGGGCCAAAACATGGTCTCTTAATTTTGGACTGGTCCGTAAGTTTGAGGTAGCTCAACGGGCTATCGAATGTACAATGTTGGGTGTTTCCTTGTCCGACAGAATTCGTAACGAAGTCATGAGGCATAGAATAAAGTATCTGATATCACGCGACGAATAAGCTCGCTGAAGTGGCAATGGGCTGGCAACACACTCAGAGGATCAGACGGCGGATGGGCCAGTAGGTTTCTGGAGTGGAGGCCGCGTTTAGGAAAACAAAGTGTTAGTCGGCCGTTCACCAGGTGGGAAGACGATCTCCGTGGACTAGCCGCTCCGGGATTAGGATGTGAGTAGCAGGAGATCGGTCGTCTTGGCGTTCATTGAAAGAGGTTTATGCCCAGCAGTGGACCGACAAGGGCTGATAATGATGATGATGAGGAGGAACATATATTACGGTTCTAATGTGATTGAGTTCGTTTGAACACAGCACTACAACACAACTTTTTTTTTACTGGTTTCACTTCGATAACCCCAGGTCGGGATCCTCATGTGTATGAGGGATCGAAAGCCGCTAGGCGGATTCCTCTACCCACTAAGCCCCTCTAGTTACTTCTCATCCGCCAGTGGACACGCCACGGATCAGCGGATTCCCTATGGGGCTCTACTCTGCGGAGTTACGATCTCCTAACAAGACATAACATATAACAAGTGGTACCCGCTTCCCCGCTGCTGAATGTTATGAAATAAATAAACTGTATTTCACTAAAGATTTTATTTATTATTCTTATATTACTAATAACATTATTTACAATATAATAATTACATATTGTTAACATTTCTTACAACATGCGATAAACAAACCTAATTTATCCTAAAACATCACTGATAGTTCGTTTTTAAACTATCCAATTAATTAAATAAATTTATTATCGTCACGTATTTACGACATATTATTTATAAAATAGATAAATAATATAAAATTAATTGAAATAAAATAGAATGGAAGATGTTTTTTTATAATAATCACATTAACAATTTATTAAAGGAACTCTTGTGTAGGGACTGTGGCATTTTCTTGTCCTAATTGGTTCATCATCATTATCAGCCCTTATCGGTCCACTGCTGGACGTAGGCCTCTTGCAATGAACGCCAAGACAAGCGATCTACATCGACCTAATTGGATCGTTTTTTATAATATTTATTAAAGCTATGTTCAACGGAGTCCTATTAAAAACCTAGCCATTGCCGTCTGATGAAAATATTCATGACAGAACGTTCCATTTCCCAAAAAATAAAGTAATGATTGATCGTCTCACAAAATATGCTACAACTATTGTAACAGGATTACATATATAGAACCTGTATTTTTGTTCATCCTGGTACAGAACATCAGAGTTTCGAAAGTGCTAGTCTTACCCGCGCTAGGTTTTAATGGTTTTATTGTCAACACAATATTACGACAGATGGTAATAATAATTATAAAGTAGGTAACTACTTACTAAATTAAAACGGAACCCACGAATACATTATACATGAGTAAATCAAAGTCAAATCTAATCAGAGTCCAATGCGATATAACCACTTTTACGGATTTTGTCGCGGTTTATTTAGTTTTATTTATCTAACAAGGCGCACGTTTCAGAAGCTTTCAGCGATCATCGGCACGGCTTGTTAAATAAATAAATAAACCGCGATGAAAAGCGTAAAATTAATTTTATCATAGTGTTTTACATTGGCTTAAACTTAAGAAATAAATACAGAGTGTAATGATTATTTTATAGTATGTACACTAGAACTTAGTTATTCATGCTTTTGATTAAATTGTAATACTCGCTAAATAAATTCCACGAAATTATTAATAGCCTCTTTCCGATACAACCAAAGAAATAATAAAAAAACAATTAAAATTTGTAAATACATGACGACTCTTGGTATATAATTATAAAATAATTAAAACACAGAAATAATATTTACAATGACATTTGCATGTTTTTAATAAGCAAACGTTTAATGATCAATGTTAATGGCATTGTTAGGTCAGTTTAACACAAAATAATATGTCAAGCCCTAATCGAAAAAGCAATAATATAAATAAAAATTTTAAAAATGTGACCATTTAATAAAAAAAAACATTTTTGGTATTTTTTCCAGACGTATCACCTGTTGAGACCACAGAGCAAAAAAAGAAAACTATTTAGGTGTTTGTCAAAATGCCGTAGCTCTTAATACAAGGTATCGTGATCATTCGATTTTCAAAATCACAAGATACACGATTATATACTAAACTGTCATAAAGCATCCGTGTTTGTACATAAGTCATACATTTAATACACTTTTAAGAAACCGATTCTTTTTGAACGGAGTTCATAATTTAAAACTATATTTTCGCAAAGTCAACATCGTGACACATGATTTTAAGTTGTTTTTACAAAGTGCATATTTTGACAATTGCACGTCTTCCATCAGGCGGTTTTGAGATTTTCACTGCGTATATGAGTATTTCTGTAAATCAATGATCGAACTAGAGCATGGATAGAGCAGAAATGCGAGGAGTGAGCAGGGATTCATGTCTCCACAACTTACCATACTCAAATAACATCCAATGTTTCCACATGGAGAAGAGCTACAGTAGTCGCTTTTAAATGGTTATCTATTTAAAAGTCAGACGTCTCTAAATAAATTAACACCTAATTTACCGTTACCAAACCAGATTATTTATTGCTAAAAGAAAATACATCCGGCTGTAATAACTACCTACCTATCAACAACTGAAACGTTTTAACAGAACATACTAAACTATTGGCACTATTAATAACACGACTTGTACATTATGGTGTGAATTTTGGTTTGTAGGTCATCGGAACAATTGATTATACTTTACACCAAGTTATTAATTCGTATCAAATATTTACATGAAGCTTGGATGCAATTAGGCACCCAACTCACAAAGGTCTATTTACATGAACTTATCTACAGGTACATCGATAATTTCAGTTGTCAATATAATTTTAAAAAACGGGCAGATAAAAAAAACTAAAGTTGCTATAAAAGTTAAGATTAATTCATCAGGCTTAAATGTATTGCATTCCTCAGATAATGACCGGAAAAAATTATAATACACGTGATTTGAATTTCGAACTTTTGCAATAACTTTTTTTATGTCATCACTTTAGCACACAGATCACATCACATACATCTCCGATTTTTGAAGAGTTTTCAAAATGTATTGTTCACTGGTTCGTTATAAATGTGCCAGTATGTCGATTTCGGAAGGCGGGGGTGTGTGCGTTTCGTTCAGTGCGGCTGATCCGGAAACCGTCACAATAACAGGTTGCGCGTCAGTATGAACTATTGTCACTAAATGTTCGTCTGGATCCTTCTCCTGTTCGGTAGGCTTGGGTAGAGCTTCTATGGTATCGTTGACGTATTTCAGTTCTATAGGTGTTATGGAGGGGTGTGTATCTGTGACTGTGACAGGGGGGTCAACGCGAGGTGCGCGGTATGAAGGCGGACCACTGTACTCTGATCCACACCAACCGGCCGTTGTGCCTCTGAAACAAAATAGACATGCTACATTCAATTACTGTACGTATTTTAAATTTAATATGTGTTATTTTTCATTTTTATTTTCGAGGTACTTATCATATCTTGTTCAAATAAGCTCCCCACTTATTATTTGCACACATACATGTTCCGGCTAGTTTTAAAATGGGGCAGAGAGACATTTCACCATTCTTGGTGTTCATAGAAAAGGGTCTGTTACCAGTAGTAGAAAGATGATGAAAATATGAAAACTTGGTGATGGATTGATTATATTGTATAAATTAAATTAATGTTATTTCAAACTGAATCATCATAAAACGTGTAGAAAAAAATAAAAACAAACAAATTAAAATGAGTAGTTATTGCAACTATCAAAATTCATAATTCATCAAATGAAATTAAAAAAAGAAATTGCAACAAAAGGCACGAAAAAATCAAACTAGTTAGCTAACGTTTTATTCAGTATGATCTGTATCTCTATGAAACATTGACTTTCAAATCATAGATCGTAATGATTCCTTTATTTCAGGAAGTGGTAAATTAATACTGGTTTCATAGACTATCTCAGTGGACTTATTCTGCATATTCACCTGGATTCCTCTGCCAGTCGGCCATATCTATGACCTATCATTATCTACTACAGTTCGCACCGTGGTTCAAGCCTTCGCCGTGGCGCTCAATATCCTAGGGTGCGAGAGACGTTTTGGGCGATGCCAATTGAACCGAGGGGGCTGCTCTTTCTACCCCTCATATAAATAAGAAGGCTATAGTTCAGAAGGAGGAGGCGCTTTTGCGCACGGTGCAAGGGGCGAGGATGGATTTCTCAACCCCATTTGCACTGTCCCAAAGTTGGTGAGGTTATCTTTTGGTTGTCCTTGAGTTGGTGCGGGGCAACCCCCATGTTAATGCCCTGATGATTTATTTAGTTCCGGGGCACCTCACCACCAAAGGCGGAATATCGGCACTCGCGGCGGTTTTAGTAGGAATTCGGCGTTATAATGTGCCGCGAGCCCCACACACTACTAGACTCCACCCAGGGCCGGTAATGAGCATAAATGCGTTACCAAAAAAAAAAAGAAGAAATACCTGACTAGAGTGGCTGTGTTTGATCTGTACGTAGGGGGAGGAGATATCGCGGGCACACTTCTGTCAAGGAGAAGTAACCTGGAAACAAACAAGGTATCCATTAGTGTATACGTTGACTCCATATTCCCACCGGCTCTCTCCAAGGATCAGTGCGGATAAAGACACGAGTCACAAAGAAATAATGTTTGAAATATTTTGCTTTTTCTGTGATTATCTATGTGTTATATTGTATGTATTGCTCGCTCTGTATTCGTTGTATCGCCGAAGCCTCAATCGGAGCCTTTTGCCGACAACCGATGACCATAGACATCTACATTATTGTTGTCATAGAAATGTGTTGTCCTTTTTCACTCCTCCCCAGTAATGGGCCAGTTGTTTATATTGTTTTTATAAATATTGTTGTTAATATCGCAGGGCCGACACGACGGGTTAACGTACTCCGAGCTCCGAGGGACACAGTCGACTTCCTAACTCGGGACTGATACAGGAAATTGAAAAGTCCCAAGAATACTTTTGATCCAACTTGGGTCTCGAGCCCGTGACTTCACGATATATGGCTGCTTAGTAGTACTAGTACAGTTTTTTTTTCTTTTTTTTTTGGGAGGGACCTACTACTGGTTGGCGGCGCTTTGCAGCCTCAACAGTTCGACTGACTAGCGAAGACTTTTATGTCTTCAGTTTTAGGGAGACGATAGGGGGACAGACCCCCTCCTTTCCCGCAGATGGGAGGAGAGGATAGAGACACTTGTGGGACGGCGCGCGCACGATGCCATTTAAATTGAGGTGGCGTGGATAAGGACAATTGAGCTCGTTTAATGTTTGGCTTGTCTGAGGAGGCCGGCCTCCTCACTCCCCCTCCCTCTGACGGGAGGGGTTGATTTGCGCTACAAATCAGCAAAAAGCCGTGTTCTTGTTTTTTTATTATTATTAGAGCTCTCTATAGTCGCGTTACTTTATCTCTACAAATCTAAGCTCTCAACTTACGGATTCGAAGCCGGGCTCGTTTCCGTAAGCGGTGTGTGAGTTTGTTATTCTGTCAGTCATATGTGTTATAACTGTGTCACTATATGTAAGACTAGTACAGTCATTTGAAACGTTAGTAATAATAGATTGCCTCGTGGTAATGTTCAACCAGACATGGGGTGCCGGCTTCGAATCCCGGGTCTAACCAAAAAAAAGTGTTATTAGGATTCTTCAATTTCTAACAACAGTCCGGTATCAGGAAGTAGGCGGTGTTACACCGTCTGAGTTCGGAGAGAACGTTAAATCGGTCCTACACTCTGATTTCTCTCCTGTTGTGTCGGATTGCCGTCTCATCGGAATGAGAGGATGCGGGAATACAAAGTGCACTTGTGTCTGCGCACACGATCGTGAACTATAATGTGCATGCAGACGTTCTTCTTAATAGAGATTATTATAATAGTTCGGTATATATAAATATTACCTAAGTCTATACTCTTGCATAGATGCCTGGTAGGTTGGCGGTGGAGGTCTGTAGTGGAACTCTGGGTAGAGCATGGCTGCATAGGGATGGTGGGGTCGCGCGTAGCTTGGCGGCAGCCGCGGTACCAGGCGCCGGCAGGACGCTCGCCGGAGCCCTAGCAGGGCACACGGCGCGTCTCGGGACCCCAGACGCCATGCCAGCACTGCTGCCGTGATTAAAACCCCGCCTATACCTGATGGAAAAGGTTATGAATAAAATGATTGACTGTGAGATGCGCTAAGGTCAATGTGACCTACTTATCACCGGCACGGCGTCCAGCAATGGCTTTTCCGTGGATGATGATGCGTGTGTGATGGAGTCATTCATACTCCTTTCCTTAATACATTGGGTCAGTCGGTAGTCATCAAAACTAAGACTGGCTTGCTCCCTTATACTATAAGGAAAGCTCTGTTGATGCTTCAGGGTGCTTTTGTCAAGATATCTTCTTAACAGTTGCTATATCTGGTTAGTTTATCATTATACAAACAAAACCACTCCAATATTGAATTTTGGATTACATATCTGTCAAAATATTTACGTAGTCTGTATTGTGATGATAGCTATGACAGCTGATATCTGTGTTGGACTCATAGAATATCCAGTACGGCCCCAAAGGCCATGAGCTGAGGACAGCTTGGGTGTGTACCTCAGAGATGTGTTATAGCTTGCCATTGTACATGTAATTCTCCTCACCTAGAGTCCATCACTCGGGATGGCCACACAGCCCTCCATATGTCATCCCGACGTAACGCATCAACACATGTAAAACAACTACATTTATCAAAAATTTAAAGAGCTAAAACGTTTCGACAATAAATACGTAATTAGGGACAAAACAATCCCGGGTTGATCGGATATTCGCCGTGCATATGACAATAACAAGTCTGGCCAAAATCTCATTACATTCACAAAGTCCGCCCTTCGCCAAGTTTTCAATTAAACTTCGAATGAGTTTGGAACCGAATTAATTGGATTTTCATTAGCGTTAGACACAAATGACGTTGTTACCGGCGCCCGGTGTATAGTTGTATTGCCGCGGCAATTTGTACACGTCACTCGGCGGAACTTCACGTGGATTGATGCGACCACATGTCACAAGTACACCGGTGGAACTACGCAAAAACTGCTACAAGTTTTATCAACGACGAACGTTTAATTACAAAGAGTGATTGGAGTTTTTCAACTTCTTAAGTAAGAATTTATGGTACACGGTATGAAAATTAGAATTAAAATCGTGTGAAGCGATCGGGCAACCGAATGCAACACCAGCGTAACGCTTCACAGTTTCTCTAGCGCATCTTTAACTTCAGAATCGTATTTGAAATCTTGGCGCGTGTTCGAGCTCATACGCACAGCTTTTCTACTGTTAAAATAACATTTTTAAAATTTCATTAAGAAGTCTAAGAGACCTTGGGATGACGAAGACTGGAAGCCCCTAATTATGTTTAAGATAATTAAGAAAATAAAGAATTGTATTGATTTGGAGGCTTCATTTATCTGCTTTCTTGTGGAGTCTCCAGGAATGTAGTCCCGAATAAAATCTGTCTAAAAGTGATGCATGACATAATCTGAGTTACATGATAATTTGCTATATTTAATTGCAATGATGAGTATGAACGCTATTTCAGAACAGCTATATAGATGTTTAGACAGTATGGAAGACTCAATGGTTGCCACTTCTTTACTGCGCGGTTTTATGTTTAGTTGAGACATAGCAATATTAGATTCTATAGCACACATGCATATCGCATAACATAACGAGATTTGTAAAATATTATATTTTTTTAACACGAGATTCAATGGTCCTATGTAACCAGTAATACTACAATAACACGTTAATTTTACACCGCACGAGACCGCGAAACTTGCGCAAACAAGGGTCAAATACACTGTCATTTCTCTCTGCACAACGCTCAAGTAAGATTAGATACACAAGAATAGTACTGCTATCTCATCTTCCTTCCCAATTCACCAAGACGTCTAGTCACCGTCATACTGACAATAGCATCCCTTCTCTATCTGTGTTTACTGTATGATATTTACCCACGCCTCTGTCATACAGACCAATCGCTTGTTGCACTGCATATGGAATAGGGGTATTGATTAGTTAGGTACTAATCACTGTCCCTGTTATTATTTGGTGAACCTTTCAGTGTTACCGTTTATACTATTCTGACAAGGCATTTGTATATACAATTAGTCTTTCATGGGATTGATAATGATTATTAACCATAAATAAATATTGCAAATATCACGATCGCCTATAAAATCTTTTTGTGTTGCGAAAATAAAAAAATATATTTCATTTCAAAAATAGAATTTCACATTTTGTTTTGTTTGAATAGAACAGGTGTGAACAAATTAGTGTTCACGGATCAAAGGCAGATATTTCATTTATGATCAGGAGTAAAAAAAAGAAAAAAAACGTGAAATTCTAGTTTCACGAGTTATTAACTGGGTTCCGCCGTTTCACCTGTGTAATATGCAAGGGAAGATATCATATTATCGGGATATTTTTTTATGTTAATCTGTGCTAAATTTCATCCAAAAATAGCAGTTTTGCGTGAGCTAAAACAAAAGTACATTTCACATTCATAATATTAGCAGCAGTAGTGGGATTTAGGCATTTTCGGTGCTGGTGTTTGGTGCTTTTATTTTAGCGGTCAGACTAAAATTTTACGAAATAACTGTAGAATGTTATTGTAATAAACATAATTTATATAAATATGTTTTGTAAGAAACAGTGTTTTTTCGGCACGACCGTGGCGACTGCTGCTGTCGCACTTCGTGCGGTTTATAAATAGCCGATGGCCCATTGGAGGGGATGAGGAAAGGAGGGCGACACATCTGCATGACAATAATGCGAATGTCTATGTGTGTCGGTAGTCGTCAAAGGGCTACGATTTCTCGCTTGCCCCTATACTACAAAAAAACATTATGCCATTATACCATCTGTATGGCATGCCATTGATTATGCAGTCGTAGCTTGTTACGAGTGCTAGTGTAAAAACACACATTACGTAAATGAGTAGCTCGTTTGAATTAAAGATAAAATCACATCTATTGAATGATGGATTGCATTATTTTAATCGATTGATTCGTTTCAGCTGACGTTATTGATTCAATATCTGAAGACAGGGAGTATTGTAAATCATGTGTCTGAACTAAAGATTGCCTTATGAACTATGGAACCATTTTTAAGGTATAGGGGGGCAAAAGAGGAATATTTCAAGACTTTAAAGGACTATAATCGCCCATGGACGTCTGCATTATTGTTGTCAAGCAGAAATGTTGCCCTACTTTTCTCCTCCCATCCAATGGGCCGTTGCTGAATTGAAAGCATTATTTCCTCCCTGAATAGCAGATTATTTCTTTGTTTGTAGGTAGTTCTCAATCAAGTAGCAGACTGTATCATATAAGACATAGTAGATGAACCAGTAAGGTCCTGAAGACGAGTGAAAGTTTTGTTGGGTGATTGAAGATCTCTGTGCATTTTAACCATAGATATAATATAAGTAGTGAAGGGATGTCAGCCTAAAACGCGGCCGTATAGATCGAAAGAGACAGTAAGGGTTCACTCTGTCTCATTTTTTTTGCTTCGTTTCTCTATACGCAATGCGCATTCGAGATTAGATAGACAAAGGTATTTAGATGACCGGGTATGAGTCCAAACTGTATTCAACCAACTGAGCCGTAGCTTATTTTATTATAATTATCATAATTTTATACTAACATAAACAAAAATATTGCGATTCTGTATAATATCTCCCCTTAAATGGTAGATTAAATAAAGAAAATATAACGAACGGTGAAAATACAGTCAACTGTTATGTAACCCAATTTCTATGATTAAAAATCCTTACAAGTGTGTATTGAATATAAAATATATCGTGCTCTCCATCTCTTTGGATACCGTTCCATGTAAAAAGGTTGAAATATTTCCAACGTCAGGATACAATGTTCATTTTTATCTTTTGTCACTTCAATAACAGATAAAGTAGGCGTATTTTTATGTTGATATAAAAAAGATAAAATTAATCGATCGTGAAATTAAAAAACGCGGAAAATGAAGTGAACTGTTAAGCGATTATCAAAGGCTCTGTCAGTGGAAATTGGCTAGATTTATATACCTCCAGGCTGGCTTTTAACATTTTTACATGTTTTATTAATCAACTTTTATGTTCAGAGCTGAATTGAATATTCAGATCAATATTACGTTTTGAACGTTTGTGGAACAAAATTGAATGTCTATTAGGATTTGATAGAAGAATTAATTAATTGATGGAAACTCCAAAGTAGCGTCCTAAGCCTAGCTAGTATTTGTTTATTTACTAAGAGTCCACTCATAATTCTTATTGAATGATCAAACTTTCATAATTGGATACTGCCTCATTCTAATAAGAATGAGGCCGTATGCAAGGTCAGATCTTTAATAAAACACCTCACCAAACCAGTTACAGGTCAGAGTCAGGTAAAGTCTGTTTTACGACTGTGGGATCCCCATGATTTACAATTATATCACAGTCAGCGACTCAAACAGTCCGCATGAGTTGTGTGCACAATGCACATGCAAATTGTGTACTTCGTAAAAATAAATGAAAGCCATGCGCGTAAGGTTGCCTTTGCAAATAAATATGTTCAAATGACGTACTTCTTTCATATTCTGATAGATAATGACTGAAGTACTTGTGCGTAAGGTGCACTTTGCAAAATTTATATTTATGTACACTGCAGAAAGCTTTACAATGACAGTTCAGTATGAGATCGTGTATCAATGGTCAAAAACAATTTAATCTAAACGTAAAAAACAATTTACCTATCATAAGCAGGAGCAATGTGAGCGGCGCTTTCGGGTACGGCCTCAAAGCGCCTAGCAGTATTCCGGCCACCACAAGACAGGCGCCCACGACGCCCAGGAACAGCACGCACAGCCTCAGCGGGGGTCGCCCGCAGCATGACTTCGGGGCGTTCCCTTCACCTTCCGAACACGCGTATGCTGCACCTCTTCCTAATCTGTAAAAGAAAAAGATTCTATTAATATATTAATAGAATTTAATTTAGTTGCGATCGCATGTGCATTTAAGTTCTCAGGGTTTGAGTATCGCTTGATATCCCAGTATGATGCTAGAACATAGAATAAGTTAGCAGTATTCCACCTCCAAAAGAGAGTGCGCAACCCAAATACATTATCTGCAACCCAAATATATTCTCTCATTCATCTAATACGTCCCCTACGCTCCATCATATAATGATATGTGTGAACCTGTCACACCACGTTATCATATGTGTCGGACCTTCCCTACTAAATATGCCACCGAACAAAAGCAATACAATAGAACAGCCACATCACTACAACGAACATGCAACTAGTTTGAAATTATCTAATAAAAAAATAGTATATAAGTGCAACAAAAAAAAGTGAACATTAATTTCCAAGATGCACATGACAACACCAAACCAAGAGGACAGTTCTGACGCCATTAAATCACCCTCCATAACTGGATCACGCTGCATTATGCATCCCCGAGCGCTCTACGTGGCTCCACATGATATGCGGCTTATGGCTCCTTTAAAATCCCTTTAAGCGATCGAAGTTCCACAAATCATGTCCCTTTAAAATCTTATAGCTTAAAATTCACTATCGAGTATTATAATATTAATATTTTAATATTGTAAGAAATTTGGAGTAGAAACTAATATTGTAGTTATTATTATTATTATTCACAGACTGGTATGTCCCACTGATCTCTACTCTCTTTTACACCTCTCTGTTTAGAACTAGATTTTGCCAATCTTTCAGGAAGGACTTCAGCACATCATGCCACCGTCGTCATTGTCAAATATTAGAATACTTTTTTGGATTATGCAAAAATGTTTAATATTACAGTATCTGTGGACTTATCACACCGTATTGGATTATTCCTGTGCTCAGTACCGTAAGGACTTGTGTTACAGGAACTAGACAACGGAAATATATTTAATATTTTTTATTAATTTAAGAATTAATAAAATTTATGTATTTAAGATTTTTATCATAGGAATCTAATATATTACGCTAGGTATATACGTTATAAGCAACCACGACCTAGGCGGGATTCGAACCCGCGAATCCGGAGGTGAAACAAAAAAAGGTTCGTATGGATTACAATAAAATGGTCCGCCCGCGAACATGTGGTTGCTGTAAAGCTTCTGAAACGTCGGGCTAGTTGAATAATTAAATAAACCGCGATAAAATCCGTAAAAGCAGTTTTATTGTAATGAGTAACATTCGCGAAAACATAAGACATCAACAAGACGCGCATGGACTTACTGCGCGTGGAATGGACTACACACATACACATATTTGTAGTGATTGTTTTCTACTGTAAACATTGTACGTAAGTCTGAATTTCATTCTACACACAGATAATTATTACTTACTACAAGCGATCCGCCCCTGCTTAGCCCGTTAATGATGATGGCAGTGCGAAAATTCCTTTCCCCGCTAAGAAACAATAAACAAAAAATCCAAAACCTTGCTCGCGTAACCATTCAGTAGATTTTGGTTAATCGTTTACATATAGACAGACAGCTTTTGAGGACTTTGTTATATATATTTGTAAGAAGATGCAGCGTTATTACTAACAAAGTAATTCGTTAAGTGTATTTATTAATAGTATAAAATTCTTTTCGATTTGGCCTTTCTAAGCAAAAAATAATCTTTTTGTTAGGCTCTGTAGGTTAGTTATATATAATGTGTAGTATATCTATAATGTTTGTATAATTCGAAACAATTACAAATGCGCCCATTTACTTTGAATTTTTTAGTACACTGCAGTACCACTGACCGTTGGAGCATTGTTCAGACCATGAAACTTCACAAACTTAAAAACCTCGTTTTCAGCGTCCTCTACGATTGTGTTATTCAAAGCTAATTAAAGTACCTATTTTTGGCCGCCATTAAAAAAGCGAAATCTCTCTTTTTATTTCGAGTACGAGTCTTTTCGCTTGTTTTATTAACTTGTTTCCGCGTTTATGATTCTGAACTTAATTTGATGGTAGGCCATTTTCAATTACAGCAAAAAGATAAGATTTTCTTATCTTTTTATTGGAGCCTGCTTTTACAAGGGTTGGAAAATGAGTCAAAATTGAATGTGTATGGCTGCGATTTTAAGCATGAGACCTTCTTTAGTCAAAAATGTTTTATTATTCATACACATATAACACAACCTACAGGTTCCTTGCTATTTTAATAATTTAAGAAAACACACACCGTTCACATGATGACGTCATCAGAAGTCTTCTAGATACTTTTGAGAAATAAGCGGTCTATTTTCGGGAAGAAACCACGAGTATTAGATTGAGACCCACCCAGGTGTGGTTGCCGGTTCCACACAAACATTTCTATTTTATGTATTATATAGCTCTTACGGCGTCAGAATTTAAGGGCTTTCTGGAATAATTCTCATGTGTCCGTTTGCAACTCACCATGGTTGGCTGATGGCGCCTTTTAGTGGTGTTAACTTGCTATTACCAAAAAATGTATTTTCTAAAAATTTTGTTAGTAATCAGAACAAATATTCAACTTCAATTTCTAACGACAGAAAGCGTTTTAATACAATTATACAGTTATATAATAATTTAATATAGAAAGTAAAATGTAATTTTAAACTAGTGTTATTAAAATACAATTTAAAAAGTAAATTGTAATTTCAAATAAGTTTTATTAAAATTCAATTTAGAAAGTAAATTGTAATTTTGAATTAGTTTCATTAAAATTCAATTTAGACAATAAAATGTAATTTTAAAGAATATTCACCAAGCGGCTGAATACACCGAGTTCACTGACTTCTGACCCTACAGGAAGGATCTAACAAATTGTAATGGTAATTGATTTTGTTGGATCAGAAGAAATGTTTTATATGAGTCACGTACTCTGTTTAACATAATTAATGGTTCTTTTTGTTAGCTATTGTTTGTTGAAACGTTCTAACATAAATAGCCCTCTGATAGTCCAAAATTATATTCTTTTGATGCCACAGCCTGTAATTTATTATGTAAGACACGAATACTTCGGACAAATTTCGCCCACTTATATCACAATTAGACGAGTATTGTATGCTATGAGAAAATTTACAAAACTACCTACGTAGGTTTTTAAACTGAATTATGTTAATATATTTGCTATCGTTTATCTAAGTATTACTTCTTTGAACGCCTTAATCTGAGGGACTACTGGCCCCGATTTCGAACATTCTTAATTTTTTGATTGGCAACTTACTGAGGAATGTTGCAGGCTAACACGTAGCTCTTCAATAGGTAAGCACGCGGATAAGGCGAATGAAACCGCGGCATTGATAGTAAACGATATCGACATTATTTGTTAAGAATGCGAACAAGACTTTTGCAGACCTAGATCTGTCATAAAAAGCCACAGTGTTTTTATGCTATGGAAGCGAAGAGAAGCACAATGTGAACACAAGCTGTTAATCCAGAGGTGTGTATATGTTATTTTTGAGGGTTTAAACCATCCACAAATTTACAAAAAAGAGCTTATGAAAGAATAGCCTATATCTCAGTATGTGTAAGAATTTTTCCATGTTGCTAGATCCTATGTGTGGAAATCATTCAAGTTTTTTAATACGATTACAAGCTAAATTCTCGTTTACAAGTGCATATGTACGCTGTAGAAAAACTACTTTTACCAGCTAAAACGACAACTAATTATATCTAACTAACGTAAAATGCTTTGCGCCAACACTGTAATTGTTTATATCAAGAAAAAAATATACGAATACAGCACATAAGTAGCAACAAAATATACTTAACTTGAATCGAAATCTTAAAGACGACTTGAGGCTTCTGTCGAGCTTTCCAAAGACTGAGCGAAACCACCAGGTGACCCAATTACGTACATCGTAAACCTCAAACGTGAATAACTTTTATTTTATACGAACATCACAATCAAATGACACAATTTTCTTTAAATAAATCGTAGGTATTCTGCATCAGCCAGATGACGTCCACTGTTGGACTAAGCCCTCCCACATACAGCGCCAAAGGCTTCTGTCAGGAGCCACTTGCATCCGAGAGAGTTACTTACTTTAAACAACTATATATCATATTTAATAATAAGTTCATAATTCTGTCCTAAGGTATGTAGAGTCACCGCAACCAAAACGTGTTTGTGTCAAAAGAGTAATGAATGTGGAAGAAACAATAAAAATCTATAAAGATTGTAACTGTCGCTTCACTTTACTTTTAATCTGTTCGCTTTTTCGCAATTCGACCCAAAGGCGAATATAAAACAATTATAAAACAGCAGTCTAATCGTAATGGACACGCAAACTTATCACAGAATTAAGGACACATGGTAACAGAATCAATAGGCTCCATATGTTACGCTACACAACTGTACTAATCGTTTTCGGCACGCGATCATAAAAATGACTGTTTTTTTCCACCCACGGATTAATTTTCTTTATGAAAGTTCTTAATTAGTGCTGAATCTTGGCTGGAATATTACAGAGTTGGCGCATATGTTACAGTTTAAAAGTTTATTATTTTTCACATTCTCGAATAATATGTAGTTAGAGCAGACGAAATGAGAGGCGGGACAACATCTGTTTCCTATCAATAGAGCAAGGTGTGGAGGCGCTTTTCCTCACGGTGTAATGTGCGAGGATGGGAACTTCAGCCCCTTGCATTGTCCCAATGTTGGCAGGTTATCCTATGGTGCCGGACAACTTCATATGTGGAGGTGGTAACCTTTGTAGGCTGACTGGCCGCTGAGGCGCCCTAACATTTTGTTATTCCGGGGCACCACACCAACGACACACGAGCCCACCCAGAGCTGGTGATAACGCTTAAGTGTGTTCCGCACGTCATCCAAGAAAAGCATAGTGTTTCCTACTTTCGGCATGCATTCATCTCGATCTCTCGTATCCTCCAGAAGTATGCGAGGTGGTAGATATTCATACGCTTCAAGACTTGGGAATAAAGTTAGTGAAAATGAAAATACATTTTTGTTTTAGTTAGAAATATGAGTAAATTCGTCGTATTAACTGAAGGGATGTTATATGTATGTCACTGGAATGGAGCAGCATTTTGATGAAACAAATCATAATGAAAGGGTAAGTACATAGTTTCTTTTTGGCGAGTTATCGAAAAATTTTGGGAGATTTTTTTCTGCGATGCGCGCGCACACCGTTTCGGAAACCGACACCCTAAAGTTATCTATAATCAACATTTTAGCTGATCTCTTGTTACGCCAAGAAAATATATTCTGTAACGTATGCACATAAGTACACGCACACTTTTCCATTTAAGTACTACAAAGATGATCCGACTGCTCCTCTGAATCGTATGTAATTAGAAAATAAAACAACGCCCACTAAATACGTAAGTGTATCAATCATAGGAGCATGTCATCAATCATACCAACATTGCGGCAACTGTAGAATTCAACCTCACGAACAGTTTTGAAGTTTAAGAGGAAACGGTTATATTAAAACGGGGAATTTATTTCAAGACTAGCTGTGCCTCGAAATTTTTTTTTTCACTGGGGAATGCATTCAGGCATGCCCCCGAGTCGGAGATATCCTGGGGGGTATGTGGGCCTCGAGAGTCGGGAAAGGTGCTCCCCCTACCCACTAAATCCCAGCGGTGTTCCTACTCGTCGGGAAAGCGGTGGCATACGACCGCGATTCCACCAGCGGGTGCCTATGGGGGCTCATCACGGGAGGCTTACTCCCTTAACTACGTTGAGGTATACTCGAACACACAGCATACCGACAACTCGGGTCTTCTTGAGCAGGCGACCACTTCCCCAAGCCCTCGCCTTGTAACCTACCTAAGGCAGCGGGGCTCGCATTTCACGCCTTCGCCTTGGACCTCTAGAGGACTGATTTTCAGACATTCTCAGTCGCTCCACTTCTCTCAGCCTCTTCGCCTGTCACTTGTCCCACATATTATTTCTTGCGAAGCGATGCAGCCGGCATTCCAGGCTTCTGCACTGCTCAGCATGCCTCTAATTAATGCTAGCAGCGAGCGAGAGGTCGGCTCCCATCATAGCAACGAGAATTGCTCATTCTTGTTCCAAGTCCGGACATTCGACTAAAGTATGTCAAGCCGTATCACGAGCCTAACCATATAGATGTGCCTCAAATATTTATAAATATGAAATATATCCCAAGGGAACCACAATTCTATCACAAGGGAAATTCACATGTTTAGACAAGTATTTTTTTATAATTCCAGATTTTTTTTAAATGTGTGTGCCAAATTTTATATACATTCGTTTAGCATATACATTCATATAAACTTTCGCATTTATAATATTAATATAAAATAGGATAACTTAATTTATGCTGATTTATAATGAGGATTACATATTTCTCTGCGTCATATTTTTGTCAGACTTCACCCATTCAGTGTTGGACATTTAAGTAAAGCACATACATAGGTGTAGACTGGTACCACTGCATTTCCTACATCTAACTAAAGACGCAAATTGGTGTGGTTGAAAACAGGTGTTATGTACCATGTATTGCATGCGTACCTTTTTTTTTGGTGACGAAGGGGGACGCATGATACCTGGGAGCCCGGGTAGACACAGGGGTACTACTGAAGGCCCCGCAGATAGCGCCTCCTTCGTACCCCCATCCGTCGTCAGCGGGAGGAGGCCGCGTCGGCAGCCTCCTCTCTCACCCGCTCGTCGGCTTCCTTCTGGGACACGACGGTCTCGCAGAAGGAAGCCATCGCCTGGTAGGACTCGTCGCTGCCGAGCATCGCGACGATGATGCTCGACTTTGACAAACCCCCAGTATTGCATGCATACCTGGCTTATGCCGACCTGGCCAAGTTGGCGCAGCCTAAAGGCACACTATGCTTTCTGACTTCTATTAATTGTTCTGTATTAAACTATTATCGATGTCTTTAGTGTTATGACCAAATAATTTTTTTACTTTCTTTCTCTCTTTCAATAAAAAACTTTATCTACCTATTTCTCTATCTCAACCAGTTAGGTAATGCACGGAAATGCATCTATACATGGCATTTCCGAGCCTTAGCGTGCCGTACCGTATTGTAGTGTGGATGAGTGTGTGCGTCTACACCACAGATGCACACCCACACACATGTATTATTTCGACACTAAAAA
>JAFELO010000010.1:640915-664281 GCA_017140195.1 Eumaeus atala | reverse complement strand
AGCTGTATTGGGCTTTATTTCACTTCTACAAAATAAATTCAGGTCCGAAAAATGGTGGATATTAAATAATAAAATGTATATTTGACTTGTGTTTATTTGGTTACAACCACTTTGAATAACAACTTCGCGCCGACTGATTCACGTGGTTCAAACTTTTGCTGACACCAGAATTTAATTGCTGTGTGTACACATATTTGATTTACTTAGGTTGGTATGTATTAAAATTAATTTAATGTTTTGTATTCTATTTATTTCTTTGTTATTTATATATTATTTTAAAGATAACAAATTATGTTACAAAGTTCAAAGATCCTAGATGATCCAAGTTCATATAAAAGCCTACCAATGGTAATCACTAATCGCGTTATTTGAGCCAAAATTATAGAGAACTAATTATAAAAATCGAAGTACCAAATATCCTGTAAATTCTAGAGTATATAGAATTATGAAATATAATTTGGTTGGAAATTTGCGGATGGTCCGCTTACATGTTATGGCCCCATTAAACCCACATCACACATGGAGTGGCGCAGCGGAGCGTGAAATTTATGCTGTTAATAAGGAGTAGGGCACCAGTCCCTAGCGGTATTTATAACGTCATAATGTTAAGAGCATTGCCAGTACCACTCCTTCGACGTCCTAATGGTTCTCAGCTAGCGTGATATCGTTCGTGTGTGACGAATTTTGTCACAATTCAGTGAACGGACTTTCATGTGGTTTTTCTTTACCCAGGTTTCCCAGTGAAGGTTTTAGAAATAGAAATCGAAAAAAGTTTCGTTCAAAAATTTGAGGAACACTGTTACACACTTTTTACATAGTATTAATCATACCTTTATATATTATATAATGTATAAACTAATAATAATATTAAAAAGAAAATAATATACACATAAAAAGAAATAGATAAAATAGAAACCGAAACCTAAACAATATTCAAATTTTTGGGTATAATTTGTGCACGGTCTAAGCCGGGGCGGTTCGCTAGTGGCTTTCATAATTTAAATAGAAATGAACAAAAAACACATGAAGGTCATGAGGAACGAATCTATTGTTAGATTCATTCATAGTGCCTCGCAATAGATACTTGTCGTTTGTCCCTTCAGTTAAAAAAAAAACAGATTAACATTTCAATAAATACTATGTGTGCTGCTGCTCCTCCTATACTTCGCCCACACCTATAGGCCACCGGCTAGTCACAAACCGCGCGGAACGCCACAGCGAAGCTGTCACTTCAAGCGTTATTATGTGGGCTTCGGATACAGTGCAGCATGGCACTACCTCTAAAAAATGTGTTGACCAAATCTATTTTAAAAGTCATATCTAAATTTGAAATGTACGCTTTCATTAGTGATAGCACTTCTTTTGTCTTAAAGTAACAATACATTATAGAAAATGTTCTTGAAATTTTAACAAAGGACCCATCTTCCGAATGCTTTACTCTCTGTATAATAGCTAAATAAGTAGCCTATTCCAAAATGTTAATTGTTTGTTAAAAAAATTTAAAGTTATATGGGCTTATATTGAAAGACAATATAATCTCTTTCTCTTTCTCTACAGTGACAAAAACCACCCCAATAAAATAGTTTAAATTGTTTTAATACCAGTGAAGAAGTCATAGAAACTTATTTGCTGCAAGTATCCAAAACCTGCAGAAGCTGTTTCCACAAGTTAGCAATTCAGTTAATGGTCAAAATTTATCGCGCATTAAATCATCAACAAAATATAAAATTATATGTGTTACTAGCATTCTTGGTTTACATATTTAAAAAATCATGACTTTTGACATATGTAAACCAAAAAGGGCTGGTAACACATATGAATAACCAGAAACGAAGACCATTGATTGTGTTGAATTAATAAATGAAATTGAATAGGTTGCTTCTGATCAGGATCTCAAAAGCACCTTGACGACTGTAACACTCTACTAAGTGTTACAGAATTAGTCCTGTAACACTTAGTAGAGTGTTACAGAATTAGTCCTGTAACACTTATAACGTTCATGTTTGTGCAATTTTAGAGGTGTGTTGGATTCAATGCAGCTGTTTTTTGGCTAAAGTGAAAGAGACGGTAATGTTGGCAATGCATTTTTTTTATACAAATCTAAACCTTGGCTGTACCTAAAAGTTATTAATACTTAGGAACAGTTACTTTTGAAGGCACATTGAATGTGTTACAGTTTATTTTTTCGATATAAAAGAGAATTTAGTCGAATACCACTCAGACCACTGATTCTGTTGACGTCTAACAGATTTGACATTTATAGACACGGTCACGTAAAAACAATAATTCAAAGCATTAAACCATTTCATTTAACATCGCATAGTTCTAAGCTAAAATTTTAGAAACGCCATTGAAGCGAGCGTTAGTAAACATTGACATTAAACTGACTCACAAAAGCAGTCCTTCTCTCTTATTAATAAAGGCTATATTTGAATCGGAACAATATCGCCATAAAAAGGGCAATTTCTCAACAGAATCCCCTTCTTGTTCAGCGAGACAAGCGGCAACGCTTCATCAACCACGGAAGCAATAAACCTATAATCATTGATGTATCGTTTTGTCGAGAATTGGAAATGGAGTTTATCTGAGATATTATTTCCTTTTGTGCACGTTATTAACCCGTAACGCCTAGCACCTGAAAGCTTTAACTGTCTGAATCTTTGACGTGATCAAAATCATGAAGTGCCCAGCCCATAAAGTAAATTTATTACATTATAAAACAAATTTTTTTCTCGAATTATAAGAACAATAGAAAATTTATTATACAGGAAACTTGAATATTTTGCTATTTTTTTTTGATGATGTTTTTATTTCATAAACTATTCATTGGAAAAATCATATCTGCTTAAGTTTGCTATGGTCATTATTTTACATAATATCTGGAAATAAATAATGTAGTATTAAAAAAATAAGTGTATCTTCGATTTTATTTTTTCCCCTGGACCGTATACCACCTAAACTACCACCTAAACTCATAGCGCTATAATTGGAGGGACCCGGATCTATAGGCAACTGGAAGCCTCGAGTAATAAGATACGATACCGCCGTAAAGTGACGTCCTCGGTGTCGCGTTTCATGCAGATTGTGAGTGGCTGGTGGCCCATTAAAGGGGAGGAGGAAAAGAGGTCAACACATCGCCATAGTAATTGTGCGGATGCCCATAATGGTCATTCATCGTAAAGGGGCTCCAATTCTACCTTTCCGGGAGGTAATATACCTTATAAAACATGTAGTCATTATAATGAGAAGAAAATGCTAACATAACATGAAAGACACGTGTCCACATGATGCATTAGGGGAAATGATTTCGCTCTGACAAATGTTTTCCATAAAGAGAAAACGAGTATATTAGCTCTCAAGAGAGTGCATGGCATTTTATATATATATATGAGAGACGCCGACCGTTTTCACAAATAATTATAGCCCACGGGTTCAGATAGCACTCACCCTTCTAGTATGTATCAAGTTACTGCATTTTAAATGCTTAATGCAAGGAAGATAGTATTATCGCATGAAAAAGTTTTTCATGCCAAACTTATCCCTTGTCTATATCAGATGATTGGGGTCGGCTACCTGATGCAGGGGATTTGACGAGCGTGCCAGACTTTACGAATGCCATCTGACTCTGCAACCTAGGAGAGAAAACAAACCCAATACTAGATTAGGTCGAGTTCGAATACAAAAATCCTGATTTCCTTAAGTAAGAGCACTGAGAAAATGTACTTAAATTAGAAAAATTAATTGGTTCCATGGCGGGCTTCAAACCAGGACCTAGTGGAGTTCGAAGCGCTAACCACTAGACCACTGAGGCTACTGTCCCATGAAAAATAATAAAAGAACCGACAGCGAAACACTGCGGTAAAAGGCTACTAAACTAAATTACTTGTAGGCGCCGCACATAATATTTGTTAGATGGACCAAAGACAGAGGCAGGTCGTCAGCTGCTGCGAATACACTACGGCATATTTTTCAGGTCTATAAATCTGAATTTACCTGGATCGTCCAAATAAATCCTCGCTCATATCATACTGTGAAACATATCCGAAATATTGGGAAATGCCGAGTTTCACGTTTTAATTAAACATTTTCGTGCAAAGAACGCATGGTAAAATATTCCCCGTATTCTGTGCATTCGGCATACTTTAATAACTTTAATCTAATCTAATTACTAGAGTGTTCCCTACTATATGCTATACTCTATATTAAATACAGGCAGGATCCCGCGGTTTCACCAGCGTAACTACGGTCCTTTTGATCATAGCATCATCGTATATACACTGTGAGCTTGCTCATAAATGTAGCTATAATACACAGGAATGTTTTTCGAATCCGGCTTGTAGTTCCTGAGATAAGCACGTTAAAAAATAAAAAATGTCTTTCGAATTATTATATTACTAGCGTCATCTCACGATTTCAGCCCCGTAACTCTAATCCCATTAGTCGTTGCGTCACGGTATTTGGCCTATACTATAGCATTCCTCCACAAGTGGTATATTCAAATCGCGATTTGCCTAGCTCAAATATTACCGCCGTATCGGTTAGGTATTCCGATACAACCGTGCGCGAGTTCTTTCACCCGTCTGAGGGTGAAGGGGGGTACGGGCCCCCCGGTCATGATCGTCTCCGTGAGCCAATCGTTTATGTCAGTGCCGAGGCCATTTTAGCTACCGCGCGCGTGTTGCCCCCAGACGTCAGAGTAGGGGAGGAGGGACATCTCGGTTCCTCTGGCTATGATAGGAATAATTAGATTGCCTATTACAAACACTCTCATATCGGGATGCATCTCTACCCTTTGCGGGAGATAATAAGAGGGACCGGTACCCCCGATCGATGCCTCTAACGACCTCAAACCTAGTCTCGTCGTCAGACGAGCACTCAAAACAACCCGATGTAGCTGCATGGGCTTCTTCTTCGCTTCCACTACATAAGTTCAGGTCCGGAAAAAAAGGACTATTGAGCACATTAAGGATTTTTCAATTAGCGCCAGTACTTCCTGAGATTTTATAGCTTTATATTATTAATACAGATTTACTTTAATAAATGTTTTAACCTATATTATAAAGGAAACAAGCCTCGGCATTGTGATCGAATAATTGAATACAAACAAACGTGTTTAGTTCAAGTATGCCGCGGAGACTCCACTTGTCCTTTGTCTCGGGGAAAATTTCCGAGGAGCTGAAAACTCACAACATTCTTTTCCACGACAATCCGACGGAACAATGGTATTAAAACATTTGTATCGTGCAAGAGCTTACGATTTCTTCAACAATTCCAAGATTCCGACGCGTTCCGGGTCCCGTTTATTTACCGCGCTACACCTAATCGATGCTACTATTATTTATGTCTTTGGGTTGAATGATGCCTTGGTACTTTTTTTAAAAATCATTTATCATAATTAAATAGAAGTTACACATAATATTTGTTAACATTAAAAAACCACGTATGGGTTTGTATTTATGCTATCTTACGTTTACGTGATAGGGGTCATTCTCGGGGTAGTCTGTTAATTAAGTGTTAGTTAGTCATGTGGTAAGTACCGTAAGGACGGGTTGTGTCATAACACAGGTACGAGACAACGGAAATATATATTTTATATTCTTAAAAATTTAATAATATTTATACATTTAATTATAGAAATGTACATAATACATAGACAAACGTCTACGACCCAGGCGGGATTAGAACCCGCGACCTTTGACCTCTGGCGTACCACTTGGACTAACCGCCTTTGTAACGTCACGTCGTAGTTGGTAACGTCACGTCACATCAATAGCGATTCAAACGGAAGAGAATTAGGCGCAGGACACGACAGTAGATCACCGTCAACATCTAGTCCTTGGGACTTATTTCTAAGAACATTTTTGTGGAAAATTAAAAACCCGTGGTTGAACGTGCTCATAATTAAAACACGAAGAGAAAGTTTATAGTAACGTATGACATTATTGATTAATCGAACCATTGCGAACCTATAATCATGTCTCGTTATATATACATAACGCAGGCGTGAGGCTAGGAAATGCACCAGCATTGCCTAGCCTAACGCCTGTACGTACCAACGTTGCAGTCCATTACACCGTCTCTTCCGACGGCAACTTAAACTGATAGAGCTCAGACTAGACGACCCCGCCTGGGGCTTCGCCCATGAGTACTAAGGCTTATAAAATATCATCGCATACAAAAATACAGTGTGTGTGTGTCAAATAGATTTTTTTACTAGTAGTGAGCAAATTTGAAATCGAAGCCTTTTGGCAACGGCCGACATGGACCAGCGGCTATTCACACAAAACGCAGCAATATAACTATCACTTTGCGGCTGTGTCATGTTATTAAGAACCTCCCAATTAGGCTGCAATGCAGCATGGCACTACCTGTTACTAAACACATGCTCGTCACATTGGACAGAAAAGACTAAACCTATATATAAATATTTCATCTTTTTTTTTTTTTTGAATTTTTGCAGTTTTGAAAATTCAAACAATTTCTATTAAAATTCTAACTTTTTGGTTATTCCGCATTATCTCTTACTATAAATATATTTTTTCTACGAGAATGTCATCCCATCCACATCTTCTTTTGTTTACGAGCCTTGAAGTGAGTAAAAAGGCTATAAGCGTATTTCGTGCATGCATTAGGTAGGTACGTAAAGTCGATGACAGCGCGCATTAAACAGAACATTACCTCAAGTAAAATCAACACGGCGCGTTACAGTAAACAGTTTAGAGGGAACTGAGAAACACATAGGGCAGCGTCTACACATGTACTTAATTTGAAATATAATAACTATAAATTCTATTGGCACCACGCCATAACTACTGGATCGATTTTTATCAAATACAACTAAGAAACACCGTGAGGAAGCTGTATTTCGAATTGAAAAAAACAGAACGAAACATAAGCTAGACAACCACATCATCTAATTACTTATTGAACACATTTTTTTGTGTCGGGGGCATTGATTTACAACAATACAACATAAATGACTTCATATTCAACTGTCATTGTAAACCATCCGTGATTATGTATATAGACATTTTCATGCAATGTCAACCGAACATGTATGATTTTAAGTATTTTCTACAATGCACGTTCTAATTAAAAGATGTGCATAATTTGACAGTGGCAATCTTTTATATGGACTATTTTGTGACGCTCACTGTACAGATATACAGTGGTATTTTTATAAATCCATGGTCGGGGGTTTATTTGCTTAAATAAATAATAGAAATTAAAAGTATAATATACGGTCGACGCCACCTACACATGTCCATTTAGGTCCTGTAGCAATGCGTAAGGGCATTTCCCAGACTAACCAATAAATTATAACAGCTTCATCGGATTGCTGTGTGTGCTCATCTGGTGACGAGACCATGTATGGGGTCGAAATCGACCCCCTTTCTCCCTTAAGTGGGAAAGACGTATCCCGATATGAGAATATAATTTGAATATTGACCAAGGAGACCGCGGGCTCCCTCGTCCTTCGATACAGACGTAGGGGCGTAGTTTGTGCGAGGTAGCCAAAACGGCGTTCCTAATGTAAGGCTCGTCGAATTGGATTATATCCACAGTGTCAACGCGGCTTTATATGAGATAACGTTTGAACAAAGGTTAGACGACCGAGTCGTAGCTAATAGGACACGCACGGGCCATATCGGGCGGGCGACGATCTCGCGCGTGATCATCTGCCTATTTCCTCTTCCGAATCTGAAGTTAATGCTGCATTGAAGCCTTATCCGATCCATGGGAGGACAGGTGGAAAGGACAATGCATTTGGATAATTGATACTGTATTGCAGCCGAATTGGGCAGGTATCTCTTACAGACGTAAAGTGACAGGGAAGTTTTGTGCGGTTTGTGAGTAGACGGTAGGCCCGTAGAAGACTGGGCCCAAAAGATGGCAACGCAGATGGATGAGAACAATAATAATTGGAATTACTTCCTTCTCCTCCTATTTTCTTATGATTAAATTCGTTGTGGGTCCTAAGACTTAGCTTTCTCCCTCGGGCTCCCCTACGATCATATCAAAGGGTTCATAGTGGATGCCGTTGTCGATCCTGATGACACAGGAGAGGAAGTTCTGGGAATGAGCTGAGCGGTGGGCCAAACCAGTTTAAAGAGAAAGGTGTCGTCAAAAAGGTTCGATTGGTCGATTCCATTCTTCCTTCTACGTCTAGATACAGACCAGAGTCCTACTCCCAGGTCTCTGTAGTGTCAAGCCCCAGAAAAGCGAGTGTGAATTAACGAGAGGGCATATGTGTAGTGAGTCAAGACTTGCGCGTTGGAGAACAGTGCCGGTGAGGAAACCCCCGTGCATCTCCCGCGATTCCCTCCGTATACCGTGACGTTCCATGGGTGGAGGTGGAGAAGTGTTCGATTTCATTTTAAGATATCGTTTACTGAACACTAATGATAGAAAAGCTACTTGAGACCAATCCAGACTGCACGGAGGAGACTCTACTTTGTCTGTGGTAAAAGAATGTAAGCAAAAAATACAGGAAAATCCATAGCATCCAGGCTAATGGGATTTCACTGAAAAATCTTCCTCATATATAAAGCAATTTGTCATGACTCACTGAGATCGTAGCTAAATCGAAATCTTTATACCCATCTAGGTCAAATTATACGGGCAGCTAGATTGTGAAACCCAGTTTTTTTACAAAGGGACCTGCTACTGTTGGCGATCTATATGGGGGGTTAATGAGGGTTGAAAGTTTGCGTAAAATAATCATGACCTACGCGGCAAAAGGCAGGGTGCATCTGCACATAATTTCCACATTTAGTAAGAGGCGTATTAAATAAGAGGTAGTGCCATGCTCCATTGCAGCGGAATATTAACGGCATGGCCGGGGTGATCACAGCCACTACGGCGACCATGACACGTGACACCTCTGGCTCACGTGATACCGCCGTAACATGAAGAAATGGAATGATTCGGTGTTGCGTTTCGTACAGTTGAGTAGCCGATGACCCATTGGAAGAGTGAAAGAAAGGTGGGTAACTTTATCAGTATAGTAATTATGTAGATGTTAGTGGGTGTCAGTACTCGTAGAAATGCTTCGACTTTTCCTCTCTCCTCGTCTCGCTCTACTATAAAAAAAAGATGGACATTTGTTTGAATCGCATGATGACACGCCTAAGAGAATATCACGTTGAAATCCCTCGGAAATAAATTGGGATCCCGATAAGCGCTCCCTTTGACGAGTCCCGGTTTGGATTAGGGTGTGAAAAATGATAGCTTAGGCATAGGGAACAAATGCCACGCCAGCACTTTGTACACCGCTTAGACGTGGCGTGACATACGGGGAACATATTTGATCTTATGTGGAGAACTGTTTGGTTACGTCATCACGTTGACAAATTTTATTTGAAGTACGTTTTTCTAAACCCTGTTTTTACCTGGAATCAAGTTATAACTTAAAACACATAATGTCGATGACTTAAAAGCGCTTATTTTTTTCAGTTCATTGCTCATGGTGTATGTACTCGTATTAAGCGGATGTCTATGGTATTGGTCGTTATCAAGAGGAGACTACATGTATGCCCCCGTACTATGAAAAAGGCAAATACAGAGACAGCTGCCTTCGGTCACGAACACAGAGAGGTGATGACGATGCAAGTTCCATGTTTTTGTACAAAAAGTGCAATCTACTGGGCACATTTTGAATAAAAAGTTTCACTTAAAAAATACTTTCGGGTGAATGTCGTCTTACTTAGTTGATCGGTAACCAATTATGAGCTAACCACCGCGAGCTCTGCGTATAAAATCCGCCACACACGCATAGTTATACCCTACAATGTACCGCTAGAGATTCGATTCTTCACCAGTCGCCGGCGCAACCTGTGTAAAAATTTACCAACACAAACGTTATGACAGGTGTAACAGGCGCTCGGATTCAGTGCGGTAAACCGTAAAGTGTATGGCCAGCTTAAGTAAACTATCTAATCACACTAATGCTTTACTTTTATCGACCGAAGGTCCCTTCCCATAAATTGTGACTCATTATTGCCTCGAGCCAAATTTAAGTATCAGTTCGCCCAATTTGTTTGGCAAAGTTTATTACGGCCGTCGGACTTAGCAAAATTCACTTATGATAGCTTCACATTTTGTATTTAATACCTGGACGAGCATGCTAAGCCTTGTAACGTAAGCTTATATAATAATATTATTGTAGAGCTTTTATAATAATTCTAATAATATCTGTGGACCTATCACACAATGTTAGCCTTGCGCTGTGCTAAGTACCGTAAGGACTTGTGTTACAGATACTAGACAACAACAACAAAAATATATTTAATATTTTTATATATTTAAGAAATCTTATATATATAAGATTTTTTTAGAGACATACAAATAATACATATATCAACCTATCCATGACGTAGGCGGGACTCGGGCCCGCGACCTCTGGCGTCACACGCGGACTAACCGCCACGTCACTGACTGAGACAGCCGTTCGTCTTTATTATATTATATGGGTACAAATGAGAGGTAATAGCTTTAATATGACACCCATAAATACTATGCCCCTGCGTTGCCTTGCTTACTTACTCTCCTCAAATAGGCCACTGTGTACCGATTACTCACAAACCGCACGAAACGCTTCACAACACATGTCACTTTACGGAGCCGGGCACTAACTCTTACTAGCTTAGGGGGTGTTATGAAATTCTAATACCTGATTCAAACCATTATGTCCGTGTCCCTTAAGGATGACGATATCTGCCGGTTATATGAATGGCTAGAAGCTTCAATGGACACATTCCATCAGGCGATAGGCTGCACGTGAGTACTAGATGATTGGGCATCTCGGTGTCCTATAGTACATACCTATGTTCAGCAGTGAACGGGAAAAGACTGGTGATGATGCAGATTCTCCCCAACAATGTGAAAATTGTAACAAAATTCATAACATTATTCCAATACGTTTTATTATCCCTTACAATTTTAACACAGTACTATAGTGCAGGGATTTTATGAACGAAAATAACAAAAGGAATAAGTAAAAACATGAACGTAAAAAAAACCGCATCAAAATGAAAAAAAAAACCTAAATGTCTAACGCATGTTCCCGCCGACGGCCGTGCATGACATGACTCGTGGAGGGTGACAGCCGACAGGCGTCACAACTTGTAATTCGGGGGCTTAGTAAATCGTACAGAATGGTGAATGGCGATAGATTTGAGTTACAGGCATGCCCATACTACAGTCAAAACTCATTAAGGTTTGATTATTAATGTTTGAATGGGGGGAAATCAACGGGGGAATATGAAAGCTTTAAGTGAAAAGGAATCTATCTGATACCTACAGATTAATTCAATATCACTTTAAATTACGCGATAATAATGCAATTCCCGAGAGGCGAGAATGTTGATATTGTAAGATTATTAATTGTGAGATTCGTAACGAAAAATTTCGAAATACGACGTGAATTCTTTGAAATTATCTTATTGTAATGAGGAATATATGCGGAAGCCCTCGAATTCCTCTAGTAACTTCTTCCAGTTGTCTCTTCACAGCTGACATTTATTTTAATGCTAAACAGATGTAGATAGGAGAAGAGAAAATAGATTCTGGCCAATGAAATGTCCTTTACCCTAAATGTAATTTAACGTTCATCGAACAGAATGTACATAAATAAGAATCCGCATTTTATATCTTATTACAATCACGGCTATTGGCAAATTAGTTCGTGTGACATTAAAAAAACATTAACAGTTAAGTACATAGTAATTGCATGCCTAGACAAAATTAAATTGTGTTAAACTGTTAGAAGTTATGAAATGCTAGCGCTAATTACGAAGAAAGTGAACACGCAGTTTGATGCATAGATTTCATAATTTTTTTTGCATTGATTAACTAGATAAAAATAACTAACAAAATTGCCTTTAACTCTGTAAAGCCTAGAGCGAAAAGCAATAGAAATTATTTCGAAAGGACGTACTGTATTCAAAAATATTTCTTCTGGAAAGAAGAATGAAAGAACATGATAGGTGATGTATTCCGACCGTTTAGGATCTGTCAATGGTGTGGGGTACATACATACACCATTGACACTATGCCCCACTTTTATGAGTTTTAATTTTAGATGAATAGTGTGGCACATCATATGCTCTTTGTCATTAGGGGAATGATACTTATTTCATTATGTTTGCATCTATACGAAAAAAAGAAAAGGAAGAGTTTTTGTTTGTTTGTTTGTTTGAACGCGCTAATCTCTGTCGCAAGTCAGATTTGTAACAATATTTTTGTGTGAAATGGATACCACTACACTCATAGGGAAGCTACTACATTCATAGGCTATATAATACGATGTCACGACCAATACGACGAGAGTTACGTCAGACCCCCATCCTCCTTTCCCGCAGATGGGAAGGATGCAACCCGGTAGGTATTTAAGATTAGCTAAAGTAACTATCATTATCTTGGCCGAATGGACCAGGTCCTCTCGCCACCTCTCTAGGACGGAAGCTCACGCGTAGCCAATGTTTATATTATGTGACTAAACAGCTATCACAATTAGGGGGAGCGGGGGGTGGTACGACTCGCGCGCGGTTTTCGTAGTTAACCTAATCGGTACGGCGGTTTGGTTTAACATACATTTTTTTTTATTTTTCTTTCGAAATGGCCAAAATAGAGAGCAGCTGCTGTCGGATGCAGAGATCCTCTCTGGACGCTGAGCCGACGGAGTAAGTTAGCAACTTTCGCGAGAGAGCTGACTTACTTAATTCAGTAATATGTGGCATGCTTAATAGCAGTGGAAATTTGCCGGCATGATACCTATCGATCAAATGATACCGCCGTAAAATGACGTCCTCGGTGTCGCTATTCGTGCAGTCTGTGAGTACCCGGTAGCCCACTGGAGGGCAGGAGGGAAGTCCTATCCCTCTAGTAATACGTTGCCATGGTAATTATGCGGGTGCTCCTGATCGTCTGTAGTCGTAACAGGGCTGCGATATCTCGTTTGCCCCCCGTTTCGTTTTATAGTATAAAAAAAGAGTAATAATAATGTATGTATTTTCAATTAAGTCTGCCATAAATGTATGTATGGGTTTCTGACATACATAACATGTTCGAGCTATGGCTATTGCATAACGCATTACGACATTAGGTCCTTATCGGTGTAAGCATATCGTTCACGTAAGAAGCCATCCGCCGTGAAATAACATCAATTTACCTATGTTTAAGACTTGAAATTGATTTTAAATAACGTTCTTATCATAATCGACTTAGCACACTGCTGGACTCTCCCATGGAAACTCATCCGTGCGAAATTTTAACCAAAACCCTAGTTTTTATTGACAGGAGGTGCTATTGCTACATTGTTGCTGAATTAGGCCGATACGAACGGTGAAGTATCCCTCGCTCGCATGACACCGCCGTAAAGTGACGGTTATGACGTCGCATTTCATGCGGTTTGTGAATAGGAAGATGGATTGGAGGAAAGGGTGAAAGGAGGGTTCCGCTTCCACATTACATTAATATGGATATCTATGGACCGCGGTAGTAGTGAAAACACAACACACTATGCCGTTGCGTTAATGCGGATGTCTATGGGTGTCCGTAGTCGTCAAAAGGCCACAACGTTCATTTGGCCCCCTATATAAATTAGACAAGCATAAAAACATTCGCATTTATAACACTAGTTATAAATAGGATAAAATAATTAGGATAAAAGGAAAACTGTTCTAATTCCAACTTCTCGTTGGATAATTTTAATACAAATGCAATGTAATTTATTTATAAGACACAACATAGGGGCCACATCTGGTTACCCTCGTTCAAAGTGCGTGGGCCCGCGTACAATTTGTCACAGGATGTTTATGCAAAAGGTATTTCTGTTGCGAATGCTTTATTTGCTATAACCGTTTCGTAATACTAAATATAACCCATATTCGTGACCAAGTGGTCTATGAGATTGCTCGAATGCATGTTTATTTTATACAACCGGGGCTATAGTGACATGATTGTTGTTACATGTATAAACTTCAAAGCTTTTTACAAACAAAATTATTACAGTAGAGAAATGGAGGAATATCACGCTGCATTGTAGGCAGAATGGATCGGCACATTCCTCCGGACGACAGTGTTATTTGAATGAGGGGTACCTCCCCGGTCATGCAGGCGCAATTCGCCTGCAATGCTACCTCTAAATATCTCTAAATACTTCTTTGTAGCATTAAAAATGCAAACCAAAAAATAAAAATTATATTGATTAGGTTTTCCGTATAACTATGTATTTCCGTCAAATATTTTGTTTGTATGTCCTATTTAGTAAATTTATTATTGTTATGAGGCTCATAAATGCTGCCCTCTGTAAGGGGTTAACAAAATTATCTCATTAACATTCCCCGCTCCTAAAAGTGTGGAATGAAACTTTGTTTCCATGTTTAGTCATTCGTGTCCCCTTGGCGACCTTTAACCTATATAACGTAAATTTTAGCTAAGTAACATCAAGTCGTTTAGTACTTATACAATACGTGTGAATCATCACGGGTTTATATGGCGTCATCACTATAATGCACAAGCGCCGTCACCTTTTCCTACCAAAAGCACTGAAGGCTTTAGTGAATTTAATAACTGGGAATTGTATATATTAGGAAATTCCTCCTACTTTTCTTCTGATTATATTCGTTACGGGTCCAAAAAAATTTATCGTCTCTCTGGCTCCCTGATAAAGTTCTGAAGCCCTTAAGAGTGGTGATAACGATCACGAGGATAGAGATAGCAGCGGTGGGAAAAGGTTGTGGAGGGCCAGGATCGGTTGGAACCGATTCATCCACCGCATCCGTTGGGATAACACTAAGAGCGATTTATTCACGTGGGTGTGGAATTTGGACGACGAGGCGAATACATGCCATGAACGCCGTCGTAGAACTAAGGACTATTAATTTCAAAAAGTTAGCGTTAACTTTCTTATTATTGCGCACGGATATGAGCATTTAAAAATTGAAATTATATTTCAATAAAAAAAAAATATTTCAAAGGACAAAACTTAAACCCAAGTATATCTATAGTTATTTAAGATGCGGTATTTCAATTGCAAAATTTCGTTTGAACTAGTCCAATGAACTGTAGGTGCGGGTGCAACATCGTCGCCAAACAGTAGTAGGTACTTCCACAAAAAAAAACATTTGAGATATTTTAAATTAATGACCCATATTCATATGTCGCCAAAAGAGAGCACACAACTCGCATACATAGGTGTATGGACTAGGAACTGAATTATCTACATTTTAACATTTAACATTTATATATTTTATTTATATTTCAATAATGAAATAGAGTTGGGTCTCCAACCAGATTCCAGGATGTGTAAACATAATATGTTACAGATTATGGAAAGGAAAAAACAATTGCATAGGCTCTATGCAGAGTTAAGCATAACATATGCTACAATAATGTAATTATACATTTATGTATAAAATGTATTGTATATCCTAGTCTAATCTACAAGATACAATAAAAGACATTTTAACTGCTTATAAAAATAATAAATATCTAATTTCATATTGACTAACTTGACAGTTCTCAACAAATTAAAATGACATACAAATCACATGTAGAGAACATTCTCTACGTCTATGTAGAGTATACACAGTGAGCAGTCAATCATGTGTTTGAAGCTGCAAAAGTATTATGAGATAACAAACTGTGACGCATCTGGTATATACCATTCATCACAGCCCAACAAAAACATGGACATTTCAATAGCGACGAAGATGGGACCGAAACAAAACGCGTCCCTTTTTTTTTCATCGAAAGATGTGTAAAGATATTTTTACCTGCTGAGGACCGATCTGAGCACGGAATGTATTGAAAGATTTGTTTTTGTTAGGATTGGGCGAGCCAATTGCTCGCCACATAATTATGGGGTATCCCGTATGATCAAGATCACCGATGTTACGCAAAAAATAAGTTTAAATGGCACCAGGCTAATGTTCAATAGGGTCCTGTATTATTGTCACTATTTAAATGAGTCTGTATTGGTCGCAGTTCGAGGTAACGTATTTATTATGCTACATCAAATTGTACTGATTTAATGACTAGTACCTACCGTTTCTGGATGCTGGATGGATTCAGTAAAATACTGCCGTAAATATTGATCCATAAAAACACAAGATAAAAGATTTCATACTGAACTGTCATTATAAATCATCCGTGATTATAAATTAACATATATTTTTCCAATATCAACCTAACATGTATGATTTTAAGTCATTTCAACAATGTAAATTCTATTTAAAAGATGAGCAAAATTTAAGTACATTTGCTTGAAGTGGTAATCTTAAGTGCATAATTTGACAGTTGCACATTTTTTATATGTGCGGTATTTCTTGTAATATAATCTTTGAATCATTTTATTATATTTCATTCACAGCCATAAATGAAATATAATAAATAAAATGTTTAAATATATAAGAAATATTATACCGAATTCCGATGCCATGCCGATTTGTGCATCTTAAAACTATAAGTTGTAACAAATTATACCAGATTTTTTATTTTTTTATAGCATAAGGGGACAAACGAGGAAACGAGACTTTTGGTGACTACCAATGCCCATGGACATTCGCATGATTGATACGCAGATGCGTTGCCCTCTTATCATCCCCCTCCCATGGACCACCCTCCCATGGCACAACGCACGAAACGCGACAGCAACACTGTCACTTTCCGCCGAAATCAAGTGAACGAGAGGTACTTACTCGGTCGTGCCGGCCCAATTCCATTGCTAAGTAGGATATAAGGTTATGCACCATGCATGGCACTACCTCTTCCTAAAGATACACTGAGAGAAAAAGAAAGGTGCGGAAGTAGGATTGGATAACTGTAAGCAACTAGAACAAAACAAAAGAAGCTATTGACAATTTATCATTTATTAAACACAATATGAATCATCATATAATAATAACAAAGTTCTTTATCTCTGTCTATCGAAATTAGGATAGAAAAACGGCTGTCAATAAATCAAAATGTAATGATTTTTATATTAGGAATGCAATATGTAACTGAGCAGGTAGTGTGTCGAGTCCTAACAATTTCTTACAATTGTGCCTACTCAAGGACAAGCCGGTAATGACTCGCTCAAATATTCCCAGTTCCCGATTCAATTTGGCGCAACGCTTTAGGGCGTCGAAAACTTTTTCTCGCAAATGGTGATACCCTCTCACGGGATCTAATTAAATCAAATGAAATATTTTTCACTTCCTTCGCAGCGTCTTCGCATTTCGGTTCGTATTTGTAGTAAAAAGTACAACCATAGACATTTCTCTCCCAGTAATGTCTAACATTCGCGTAAACTTAAGACATCAATATATTTCTCATCATCATTAGCAACTTTTGAATCAGTATTTATTCGTCCGCTTAACAAAAAAAAAGACTTTCCTAGAGCAGACAATCATCATATTTCAATGCACATAGATGTGGACCCAGTTCCATTAGGTTTGCTCACACACAATATAGTGTTTCCTAGTTCACCCGTCTGAGGGTGAAGGGGGAACGGACACCCCCACGCACTATCACGATCCTGTCCTTGAGCCATTCATTCGCGTCAACGTTGAGGCTATTTTAGATACCGCACGCGAACTTCGACGTCAGAGTCGGGGAATGTCGGACCCCCGGTCTTACGGCCATGATAATAATAGTTAAATTAGCTATTGTAAATGTTCTCATATCGAGGTGCATCTCCCTTATCCGCTTTTCTTCATAAGATAATCATATTTACAAATGTATAAAACGTAGAGTAGACACAGATTAACACGCAGTGAATAGTTCTAGAAAAACATTTCTCTTTCTACTTCTATTAGTAACTCCATCTGGTTATCACTAACTGTATTTCAGGTAAAGTTTTACGAGGTACAAAGAAGTTACAAATGTTATAAACAATTCGAACTTGATTCGTCGGTATAATTGGAGTTCATTAACACTGAACTGAGATTAAAGCAGTTCTCGAGACAAATAAAGTTCGATTGTCGGCGCAAATGAACGCTCAGCGAAAAAGGATCTAAAGCTTAGCCATGAGTCCTGACGACAGACTAATTGCTACGACACAGTTTAGAGATTATTGCATCCTAGAATGAGAACTAATAGGATTACGAGGGTCATTATCATCATCATCATTATAAGAACTCGGGACCTTAAATCGTCAAGAGAGAGTGCATTCCGGGCAAGCGTGATTAGGCTGGTAAAAGCTCAGCAGCAACAAGAGAGCCAATATATACTGTCGTGTTGAATGCTAGCAATTATACTGCCATGCTCTCGTAAAACACGGGAGTTTCGGCTTGTTTTATTATTTTAGGGAGAAAACGAGCAGTTGGCCATAAACATCTGTATAAGTATGCGGTAGCGTTGTTTTCCTCTACTCGTTCCCTCTAACAACCTTGTTTTACTCAGTTAACAATATTATGTCTAATACGTATTCACTTATTAGAATATTTTGCCACGAGAACTTGTCCTGTGATAGGATTCTAGTATCCGGGAGTACCTCTCCATCCCTGTCCAGTGTGTCATAACATTTTTGCGGTCCTATCAAATATCTCATTTCTTTGCAACAAAATAAGCAATCGCTTATTTTGTTGCTTATTAGTTGTATTAGAATAAATACATTTGAGAGATATTAAATAGGAAAGAGCCATTACGTTCAATTTTCTGTCGAGTTGAGTCCACAAAACCTATTATACCACTCAAAATGGGTCTCTCAAAAGAGATGCATATGCATAAGTACTTGATTGTGATAATAAAGAATGCGAATGCTATAAGAGAAAAAAACATGACCATAGAGCAAATAAATCGTAAACAAAATCAGATAATCAATTTTTCAAAGCTCTACATTATTTATATTATTTGATGTGAAAAACAAGAGAGCCGATATAAATTGAGCCGTTTCAAAAAGGTCTATAAGTAAGTGCGATACTTTATATAATTGTGTTGGAGAGTGAAGCAATTTGGTCCTGCGGCGGAGAAAAACGGGAGCCAGCGACCCAGCGGATTATCGCAAGGCTATTATTAATCATCCCGTCGCGTATCGGCGCGGTAGACGGGCCTCCTCCTGTAATCCCGGATTATACACCCGTAACTTCCGGATAATTATATCGCTGTTTAAAAGTACGCCATTTCTAAATAATTTTTGATATTTAAAAGTAATTAATTAAATCTCTTGATCTCTTTAAATAATTTCTGCACTATATTATTATAGATGTGGCTTTCGGCGACCGGTCTAAAGATTTTAGATAGCGAGAATGTGTTCTGATATGTCACGTTTATAGAGACGGGAAAAGCATTTCAATTTTTTTCCTGTTTAGAACGTAGACAATTTGGGTGGAGTAGAATTTTATGTAATTGTATAAAGTTCTCATGTCACTATGTCAATTACCAGGAACGGCTGTACCGATTTGGTATATGCATATTTAGTAGATTTTGAGAATCGGCTATTATTCATTTTTTAAAACCCGTAAGTGATAGAAGTTGTGCACCCTTAACATTTTTTTTGTTTACATATTAAAATAAGTAGAAAATCAATTTATGGCAGTACAACGTCCTGTCGGAACAACTGGAAGTTCATATGAATGTATATTAAAGTGTTAATTAAATTCACAACTCCCGTCCGTGTGGCAAGTTCTCAATGTGCTCGCAAGTGCCCAACGCGGGTAGAACTGTTAGTAAACTATGCAATGGACGAAGAAATATGAGCAATTAACACTTTATAATGTAATTCGTGTTGAGTTGAAGTTCGCTATTACGGACTACTTTTTTGTAAGAGATTTTGTAGCTCAATTGGGCTGGCACAATCAAGGAGGCTACATCTCGCTCACATGATAGTGCCTTAAAATGAGATTCCGGTGACCCATTGAAGGGGAGGCGGAAAGGAGAATAACGAAGTATAATAATTACGCAGGTATTTATGAGCTTCGACATCTTGTTTGTCCCCCTGTAACATATGAGGCCCTATCATCCAAATTTCACAGATTCCAGTAGAGTTTATACGGGTTGTATTAATATTATTTTTATTTTACTTTATAGGATTGTATTACGTGATATCAATACATAATTATTATATATCTATATACATTTTTTTAAATAATTAATAACTTGCTACGCGAACATTTGAGGTGTCGTGGCGGATTGAATTGCTTAAAGAAAGGAAAGACAGAATTGTATGAAGTAAATACTCTGACACAAATTAAAACGATGTGGCCATTTTTAAAAATGTATTGTATAAATGTATATTACGGTTCCTCAAATAGTCTTAAGTGTGTGTATACGGTGGTCTCTGAATAAAGAGCGTCTTCTTTCCATAAATATCGCATCGCTCGACATGTAGACGTTATTATGTTTAAAAGTAAATGGGCACTGAAATTTCGTAGCTGAATAATTCAGAATGTTATTATTAGTGAATTTTATTCAAAATGTTAAAACTTTGTATGAAATATAAGATTTTACGAATACACTTTTTATCTTAAACGACAGGGGGTCCTATCAGTATTATTCAAATTTAAGGTTAAGAGTACGCTTCGGGAAACTTCATCACGTTATGATAGCTGTAGAGGGCGAAACGCCCGTTTGAGGAGCAATGTGAGTGTAGCGGGGTAGAAACTAACCTCAGATAAAACGTGGCTGTTGTTTTAACACTGTTGGCTTTAGTGTAGCGGTCTAGAGAGCTCTATTACGAAACCACTTCGTCTAATGGTAAGTCCCGTGTAAGCTGTTAATGATCTTTTATTTTATGTATAATTTTTTTTTACAGCGGGGACAAACGAGAAATCGGTGACTTTCAACGACTACCGACGCCCATGAACATCATGACAGTTATGCCGATTCGTTGCCCTCCCTTTCACCTCCCCCGCCATGGGCCACCGCCTAATCACAAATCGCATGAAACTTGACACCGTAGGTGTTACTTTACGGCGGTATCAAGTGAGCGAGAGGCACCTCCCAGGTCGTGCCGGCTCAATTCCGCTGCATAAGAGGATGTAGTGTCAAGCACTATGCACGGTACTACCCCCTCCTATGCAGCATGGCACTACCTCTTACGATACTTATACGTACGTCTACGTATCTTCTATAATTATTATAAAATTTATACCGGGTTGGAGAGTCTGTTTGCATGTTATCGCTTTTCAAAAAAAAATGTACTGAACGGTTAATACGGAATTAATACGGTTTTCGCTTATGGATGGAGCACCTCCCGAGGAAGGTTTTAGTATATAATTTATTCACAGGCGAAGCCAGACCTGGTCGCTAGTATGAAGCAAAGTTCCCAAAAGCTGTATGTTTGCATGTGTACAATTTTCTAAGAATCTCTGAACGAATTTTAATATTGTTTTCACTCATGGAGGAAGGTTTCAGTGTATAATTTATGAACAGGTGAATCCAGGGCACATCGCTTGTTATATATGAAATAATAATAATATAGAATAGGGGCAAACGAGCAACCGGAGCCTACTGACGTCCATGAACATCAACATGATTATTATGCCGATGCGTTGCCCTGCGTCCCCCCCCCCTCCCATAGGCCACCAGCTACTCTCAAACCACACGAAACGTGACACTGAAGATGTCACTTTACGGACAGTCTAAAGCTTTCTGACATTACAGGACAGTTTAAAATTAAATTTTTGACATTACAGGACAGTTTAAGGAAAAGCATTTTAATGACCCATCTACAAAAAGGCATTTACAAGGGTTCCGGTTTGGCTACACTCTATTATATTCTAGATTTTCTAAACTTCATAACTCAAACATATTTAATGATAATGATAGGATTCCCGTAAAAAAGTGTTATATTACATCTAGTTTTTTCAAAGCAAACTTCACCCCGTCTCACGCAAATGAAATTTGTGTTCAAATGTTTGCGTTCTAAAACACCATTTTAATAATTTGTCTCAGTCTTTTTAAATGGAATAAAAAACCTGGACATTCAACGTACACTTTACAGCCCTTCGTTTTTGAAGATTGAAGTTAAATAAGCACATACACAAAAATACATAAAATGAAGGAGAGGACTTCATAAGAATTGTTAGTAAACTTGGTATTGTATATGTTTTTGCACCAACGCATTTTAATAATTTAGGAGGTAGCTGTTTTCTTGGTGGTTTATGGACACATACATAGTGATGGAAGATCTTTGGCGGGCATGGTTTTACGACTTCCATGCAAGATGGATTAGTTTGTTGAGCGCTGCATAGCATGCATGATGTATATTTGCCAAAATGGGACTGTTCAGTTATCTGAAACCTACTGACATCCATATTATTCATAGCAGTTTCTATTAACTGACATTCATTATCAGGAACCGATAGGAGATACTTTAGACATAAATTTTAACAACAACAACACATCATCATGACAGTTCTCTAACGGGGTAGGCAGACAGAACGGAGTGCCACATATCACGATCCTTACATACTTGCCTTGCCTCCTCCACTTTCATAACTCTCTTCATACAAACACGCCGGATGCGAAGACTCCGAACACCACCTTAGGACACTACCCGAACAATTTGATCGTGGTATTTTAGTCTGGGTCTTTCCCGGTGCTTCCACATTCGCTTTGTGTACCTGTTTCCTTAATATTACATTCATCATTCTTTCTACATGTCCGAACCATCGCATGCCCTTTCTCTCTCTTTTTTTTTTTTTTTTTTTCGGAGGGACCTACTACTGATTGGCGGCACCAGCCCTAACAGTTCGACTGATTACGGAAGACTTTTTGTCTTCTGGTTATAGGTAGACGATAGGGGGACAGACATTACCCCATCGTGGTTATTTTTGGGACCGAAAAGAGGGAGCGGTCCCCCTCCCCACGCTAGTGGGACGGCGCGCGCACGTTGCCGTTTAATGTTGCCGGACGTGTTTAGGAAAAGTTGAGCTCGTCTTTCGGTTTGGCTTGTCAGAGGAGGCCGGCCTCCTCCCCCACCCTCTGACGGGTGGGGTCGATTTGCGCTTCAAATCGGCTAAAAGCCGTGATAATGATTTATTTTTATTTTTAGAGCTCTCTAAGATCGCGTTATTTTATTTCTTCATTTATCTAAGCTCACGTCTTACGGATTCGAACCCGGGCTCGTTTGGTAAGCGGTGTGTGAGTATGTCATTCGGTCAGTCATATGTCTTATAGCTGTGTAACTATATGTAAGGTTTCAACGCTCGACCGGTACGAGCGGTGTATATCGAATTGGGCCCTTTTTCATTTTAACACCGTTGCCTTTTCAATATCAAAATGAAAAATATTCAAAATGTTTCGTAATTTTTTTACGCGAACATTAACTTGGGCGTGACCCAGAAAGGATTTCGAAAAAAAAAACATCTACTATAGAAACTTAATCCACGATTAATCTAAGCAAATGTTGCATATTAATATTATACTCCAATTTG
>JAFELO010000010.1:614118-639377 GCA_017140195.1 Eumaeus atala | reverse complement strand
GGGGGGGGGGGGGGGGGGGGGTTCTGTCCTCATTTCGTCTATCTAAAGCCAGAAGACAAAGAGTCGTCGAACTGTAGGGGCGAGGGAATTGGCGCCGCCTACAGTTATAGGTCCTTCCGCAAAAAAACAGTGTCATAATTTGTGTATTGCTTAAGTTTAAGCATTGTGTGCTTATCGTTTTATTTATGTAAAAAATCTAATGCATATTATACTAAAATATAAGCCTCCCGCACATCTTCTCCATATAACCTTCAACTGTATCAGATTTCAAACTTCTCTCTCTCTCTTTTCATTGCGGTACATTTTGCGTTACGTTAAATACAGCCATTCCCTTTACACTGGAACATTTTCAAGCCAATAGACGTATAACAGATTGTAGACATAAGTAACACGAGTAAAAACAATCGTAATGGTTAGTAAACATGTCCTCAGCAGTCACGCTTCACATTATACCGTCAAGGAAGACAAACTGGTGTCCAAATGAAACTAAACGATCTTGACACGCATTACCCATTGTCCGGGTGATGTTCAGACCATGATCTCCACCATAGACGTAGCTATAGACGTATACTAATATAGCTTAGTGATGTTTTTTGTATACCATAAAATGATATGGCAAATGTTTTTTTTTTCCAGATGGGCTACTACTGTTAGTGATGCTATTGCATTTTCCATAACAGTTCATTGGACTAGCAGTAGGACGTCATTGGCAAATGTGTTGGACAAAATATTACCCTGTCTAACAACTGTATGTGCTGCATTTTTGTAAATATATATATATTTTTTTAATTTCAAAAGTACAAAAACGTAAAGAGCTTGATACTTGAGTACAACGTCGATAATTTGTATTTGATACCAAGAATAATTCTATCTTAATATTTGTATTGTAAAAAAGGAGGAGGGTTGTCTTATAAAAAACATTAATTCATGTCACTAATTTCATTTCATTCATTCTGATATTGAAACATATTGCATCCTTGTACAGGAATCAGCGACGCTAAACATCCATTATGTAATTTAACTATTGTTAATTGATATTTAATATTATTAAATAGAAACAACGCTGGACTTAAAATATATCTAAGAATACTTATATATAATATAAAATAAAGTAACCAAAACTCTCTATCGATATGAAATCGATTTTCACACAAAATATTGTACGGTTTTTTTTATGTGTTCACCAAATGATAAAACAATCCCCGAGGAAGGTTTTAATGTATAATTTGATAAGGTAAATTCACAAGAAAAGCCGGGGCGCGTCGCTAGTAAATAATAGTAGACATAAGTTATTTCAAGGCCAGATTGGAACTTTTTTTAGCGCACGATTGTTTACGCGAACAATGTAAGAGATTATCAAAACTTTGTGAAATCAAGATCACTGTCAATGGAAATCGTGGAATTGGTCGGTGCAATGAGCACCGAGCACGACGGAGGTCGACGTTATAGTTATCATTACTTTTTTATTAATATCTAGCAAACGGCCCCGGCTTCGCCCGTGATTAACAGGAGTTGAAGCCTTCATCGGGGATAGGGCGCACGAAAATGCGATCAGTTCATTTTGAGGGAAAAGGTCACTTACAGACAGACAGTTCGTAAGGACTTCATTTTATATATAAGAATAGCGATCCGTGACGTGACTAAATTGTCTACTTTAGTGTTGTATGTAACAATTGCGTGTTAAAAAAGTCAGCACTGGGCCTTGAATTATCATATGTTCACTCGGCGCTGGATGAAGGTCCGCTGGGATCCTGCTGCTGCTGGAGAGAGAACCCTATTTATTTAAATAAAATTAAAAATTAATTAGCACATACGAGCCCTAAGTCTAGGGGGCTCCGGGGCTACTGCTCCTCTAAGCTGTAATGCGTTCACCAGCTCAGTCCCTTCTCTAGCGTGCAAAAGACTTACTTCAATATATATCTAAGAGATAAAATCATTCGCTCCTTAAAATATTTATGTAATTACTAATTACTGTCCATCACTAGAAAGATATAAATTAAAGAGTTAAGATCCGATAGATATTACTAAGGTCATATCAGACAGCAAAGAAATACAAAAACAAATGAGAAACGATATGTACTCATACCAGTTAGATGCAAAACTACGACTCGAGTTACTATACTACTATACTTTAAAATGGGAGATTTTAGAGTACCGTGTGAACACGACGGCCTTGTCTTGTCAACATAACAGTTTAGTTTCTTATTACGTATTGCAGTAAAACGACTGTCCTACTCAGGCGTTATACAATGTAAGATGAATTTTAATTGGCCATTGCCATGGCGCTCTATATTATTGTACAAAATACACACGCGTTACACAATGTATGATGAATATTAATTCGGCATTGCTCTATATTATTGCTCAAAAAATACGCTACATAATCCATAAACAAGTAATGTGGTGTTAGGCTTTTCTTTTTGTGGTTTACGGAGGCAAAGGAGCATCCGAGTAGTTCACCACACGAAACTGCATAACAAAGGGCTATATTATCGCATTCCACGCAGTTTGTGTTAATTATGTGGTGACCTATTAGAGGACAGAATAGTCACACGTATAGTCATCAAAAGGCTGTAACTCAAAGTCATCCATAGGCTCTAAGTAAAAACGTACGTTTTCCTCTTTTACTATAAAAATTACTCGAAGTATCTGATCGGTTTTCTAACTTTACTGTGCATCGCACGATGGAGTGAAAGGAAAGAGACGGCCTGTTCATTTCTCTCGCCTGCAGGCCATTTCGCCTGTTTACGTTACAACTTACACGTCAAACACAATTCCCACGGAAGGTAATGTCATCCATAAAACTCCTGTTCACTAGCCTTACTTGATTTTACGATATTTCGACCTACTCACTATTGTCTTTTCCTTTTATAGAATAGAGGGCAAACGAGCTAGCGGTGCTTTTATACGTCTACCGACACCCACAACATGCACATAATTACTAAGCCGATGTGTTGCCCCCCTTCCCCCAATGGGCCACCTGCTACTCTCAGACCACACGAAACGCGAGACCGAAGATGTCACTTTACGGCTATAGTATGTGAGCGAGAGCATGCAGCATGGCACTACCTCTTTCTGCAATATATGTTAAAAAAAACAGGTGGACCAAAGGCAATCTGCATTTAGTACACCTGTGTTTCCAACAGCCTACGCGTGTATACAGTTATAATAATCGTGTGAAAAAGAACCCGCCCACCATTTAGCGCGACATAGTTTACAATGTTCATAATCACAAAGTAATTCAGGTCCTGGTGGCCTGTCGCGTACCTATCTCCAGTCCATGATGCCCTGGTGTTGTTTTTTTTAGTTTAAAGTGGTAGTGTTCACCGAATGAATAAACTATTAAATAAATAATTGCTAAATTAAACTAAATATGCTGACGATATAATTATTTTTTTGTGATGGTAACGTTTTAGAAATACTGGTTGCTTGTAATGCGGTTTGCGGAAGATATCATTTCACGTGATAATTGTTCTCTAATTGAAAATCAGTGTCATATCATTACACACCTAATACAATGGTACGGCATGTGCTGAGTGGCAGCCTCTTTTGGTTACAGTTGCACTGTAATGATAACATTAATATGTGTATGTAATGAGTGTTACTAAACAACAAAAATGTAATTGTAATCAATAAAATCTTTCTTTCTTTCTGTCTAATTGTTCTGTGAAAACATAACCCGATGGAGTTAAAGAACCGACTCCTTATGCGTTCTCGCAGCGAGCGTTATCGATTTACAGAAAGACCGTGTATGAAAAATGCAAATGAACAGGGAATATAGGGATCTCTATACCATCATATTTGGCCCATTGAAGGGAAGGGCGAAATGAGTGCAACGCTTCTGTCTGACAAATGTACGATATCTGTGGGAGTCGGTATAGTCGTCAAAGAACTCTGAAAGGTCCGATTTCACGTTTTCCCTATGCCAAACATGTATACGCATATATTATGTAGGTAAATACCTACATACATACGCTCGAAAAATATTATCTTCTTTAACACAGTTGAATAAAAAAGACCAGTGTGTTTCCGCAACAATAATGAAATACGATAGTACTGTTTCAAAATTTTAGGCCACTAAAATGGCCAAAATAATATTCCTTTTTACAAAATTGTTGTTATTGTTACTATCACTTGCAATAGCCAAGTTAATCTTTCAGTATAAAGAAGACAACTGTTTCAACAGACATTAATTGGTCATTTCGGATAAAGTAAACAAAGCAAAATGGACGACACATGGTCCGCTTCTCCCGAATGCGACACAAGGGCTCTTTCAATAACACCAGAGGTCTTCTTGGGTGGGCATTTTAAGCAATATATCGAATATCAAGATACCCACACTTTTGGATTTTCAAAGAAGCGCTTCTACATTTTCGCGTTTCTGTTAAATTGTAAAAAAACTTGATTCTATACTTTCTATCTTTGTATAATAATAAATAGTATATAATGAGCTACTATAATGATAACACGTCATACTGGAAGTATACAATATACACTTGAACTGGAGCAGACGTTCGTTTGACGATGTGAGGCTCGCGGCACGGCAAAAGCATCACGAACGCCATCTGTGCCTTCATTGATTAGATGGCTCGTAATTGTAAATCGTCAGGGCTACTCGACACTTTTTGTTTTTGGTGACGAAGGGGAATGCATTTACGCATGATACCTGGGAGCCCGGGTAGACCCCCAGAACTATGTCGGACTCGGCAATTGGGTAGCAATACCAACTAAATCCTTACGGGAGCCTTCAGCCGGTTTTAGTGGTGGGTCCCGGATCTGCAGGCAACAGGACCCCTCCAGCGACAGGCTGGCGTCAGCGAAAAAGCCAGACTTCACCTCCTCGGGGACTGTCCGGCTACGCTATGAAAGTCCCCACGACGCCGTGTCGTAATGAAGTAGGACCAGGTTCCAATCCCGGCCCGACACGGAACACGGGGGCACTACTGAAGGCGCTGCAGATAGCGCCTCCTTCGTACCCTCATTCGTCGTCAGCGTGGCGAGGCCGCGTCGGCAGCCTCCTCCCTTACCCGCTCGTCGGCTTTCTTCTAGGACGTCATGTCACGCAGAAGAAAGCCACCGCCTGGCAGGACTCGTAGCTTTCGAGACAGACTTTGATAATTCCCCTCCGACGACTGATGTCAGATCGTGACGCAGCGCCACCCACCTGGGGCACACCGCGAGGGGGTGCTGTGCGAACTCCACCGCCGCGTCACAATCGTGACGACGAGTCGTCGGCTCGCTGCGGGCCGTCTTACACAGATACTTACCGAAGCAACCATGCCCGGTGAGCACCTGCGTCAGACGGAAGGTAAGGGGTTTGCGCCTACGGCGTATCCACTACTCGAGAGCCGGACGCAAGGCAGCCGCGCCAGATCCTCCCTCGCCTCTGCAATAACGCCACATGCCCTAACCGGCGAATCCGTAGGATTTCGTCCTACGTGGGGCTCCGGCCGAGAGCTCTCCTATCCGAGACATAGGAGCAGCTCTCGGCAAGAACCTCCGCCACGAGTTCCCACGGGGAACACCGGCTAGGGCTGTCGCTACGATACCGTAGGTACCCCCAGATCGACCTCTGAGTTTCTTCATCTGACGTTTCCTCCGCAGGTCCGCCAGTAGGCTTGGGGGGAGCTTACCCCGCCGGCGCGCTGTCACCGGTACAACGGTAGTCGGCCGCCGCCTGCGCCTCCCGGATTTATTCCGTGTAGCGGCGAGTGGCGGCCTCCACCTCGTCCAGGGTAGACAGCTGCCCGGCGATGGTAAAGTCGACTAGGCTATTCTGATAGACGGCCCAGTCGATCCTCTCCCTGGTCCGCACACCTTCCCTAAGGATTGCTCCGGAATCAAGTGTGACGAGGATGGGTAAGTGTTGAGTGTCGAGGTCGTACAGGACCTCGATGTTTACCGTGGCCTTGAGGTACTGGTGTAAGGCGATGTCCAGAACGTCCGGGGTGCGCAGGGGATCCGTAGGCATGTTTGTAGGACACGGTGGTCCATGCACCGTGTAGCCGCGCTCTTCCGAATCCTCCTGCAGCCTGAAGCCAGCGTTGTTCGTGAAGGCCGATCCCCAAGCTAGATGCTTGGAGTTCAGGTCGCCGACCAACAACACCTGGCCGCCATTACCCAGCACGTTGTGGACATCCCCTGTTCCCTCATTTTCCTATTATGATAGTACGGCAATGCGACACGACCGGAGAGAAATCAGGCGCACCGCCAGCTTAACGTGCTCTCCGTGGCACGGCAGTGTGACACCGCCAACTTCCCTACTTCACACTGTTATTAGAAACTGAAAAGTCCCAACATTAGTTTGGTGTAACCCGGCATTCGGAGCCCAGACAACACGACTCTGATTGAACATAATCACTAGACCACGAGGCTGTCTTTTTATAATATGTACTACTCGTACAAATTCAAAGTGGATCGCGAAGAGGATGAAATCTTAATTATGTAAATACAATAGATAAAACTTTTACATATAAGACACTATGCTCTAGCCGGAGTAATTTCCGACTTCTTAACTAGATTATAGTGGTTAAACTTACGCCGCTATCTAGGACATAAATGGCACCATACGTTTTGAAATAATTGGCACGATTTCAAGTATCTGTGTATCCATGGCTTTCCACTTTAATACTTTGTAAATGTTAGTCAGTTCTGGATATCGCATGCAGAAAATGAAAGGCTCGAGAAGACTGTACTTTTATGAATGAATGACGAAGAATAAAAAATAGACAAGAGCTTTACGAACTCTAAATCTCATTCAGAAAAGTATATAACTTATTGTTTCGCACTATAAACGTATTGCTTCACACATTTTGTATCTTAAGTAATACGTAGAGTATAATGATACTCTACGTATTACTTAAGATACAAAATGTAAACTACCAATTTTATTATAGGTATAGGAAACACTTCATATAATTCTATATGTACAGATAAATATATATAACAATCCAATTATATGGAACCAGCAACAATTAGGTAATAGAAGAATACAAATAGATTAATAGACTTCAGAGAGGAGTTTCAATATTGTAGAAGACGAAGAACATACAACGTATATGTTTGAGCATCAGCTGTGCCTCCAACTATAAGATATAATAATCTAAGATTGAAGTATTTAAAGTGTGTTAAAGTTGCATATTATTGTACGTTTTCAATAAACGTACAATAATATGCAACTAAAACATAAAAAACTGTAGACCGATCAAGATGGAAACTCATAGTAGACGCTCTTCGTTTCCATCTATCGGTCGTTTTTTTTTCGGAGGGACCTAATACTGGTTGGCGGCGCTAGACCAGCCGCAACGGTTCGACTGACTACGAAGACTTTTTATCTTCAGGTTTCTAGCGGTCGTAGGAACTAAACCCAGTAGAGAGAGTCGGGGGAGGAGTTAACTTCCGGTCTTTCTGGCCATGATAATAGTAGTTAAATTAGCTGTTGCCAACACAAGGTGATCGGTTCCTCTTTTCTCCCCAAACCTAGTCTCGTCGTCAATCGAGTACCCCTAGCAATCCGATAAAGCTGTATTGGGCTCCTCTTCGCTTCTACATCTTAAGTGCAGGTACGAAAAAAAATTATTAAATGTTGTTTAATGTTTATCGAGGAAACAAAAATACTGAGTTGTTCAAATAATCGTCTGTACATATTATAAAACATAGTTTCCAACGCATGTGATCCATTTTCTCAAAATCTATTGAACGACATTCATACAGTTTCACAAATGGATAGAGCACTTCCCAAGGAAGGTTTTGATATATAATTCACTCACGGGCTAAGTCGGAGTGAACTGCTAGTATTGTGTAACTTTGGTCCAGAATACAATTACAATTTTACTGTTTACTTGGCAAGAGGTAGAGCTTGCATTGCTGCCGAATTGTAGCGGCTCGACCGTTGTACCTCCCCCGCCCCCGTTGATCCCGCTCACATGATACCGCCCTAAAGTGAGAGCAATCCTGTCGCGGCCTTTAGTGCGGTTTGTGATTAGCCGGTAGGCCATATGTGGGGTTGCAGAAAGGAGGGCAACGCATCTACATAACAATATATTCTTATGGGCGTCGGTAGTCATAAAGATTGCGATTTGTCTCATAAAAAACAATTGCGTATAAAGACTTAGTGTTTTTAAAGGCCCATTTTATTCGATCGTTCATATACAGTACGACATAAAAAGGTTGTCACGCAAGCCAAAGGCCTATAAAAAAGTCACAGATGCAATGAAATTTATGCTCGCGTCTGGCATAAATTTACGCTGTACGAAATAAACCCGGGGTTAATAAAATAAGAAAGGGCACTCCTGTTGACTTCAAACAAATTTAATTATCCGTACGGAATAATATAAGGTTGCACCCAAATTCTACATTCATGAAAGACGTACTGTCTATACGTTCTATATATATATTAATTACAATGACATGGTAATTGTAGTCACGTTTGGTTAAAGACATGCTCTCCATAGCCCCACGCATTAAGAAATGTTCACATTAATTATAATGGCATGGTTTAATTGCAGTCATTTTTACCCAAAGACGTATTGGCTACAGCCGAAAGTATTGCGAAATGTTCATATTAATAACAATGACATGGTTTAACTGTAATCACGTCTAGCCAAAGACATGCTGTCAATGGCCCTACGTATTATGGAACGTTCATATTAATAACAATGACATGGTTTAACTGTAATCACGTCTAGCCAAAGACATGCTGTCAATGGCCCTACGTATTATGGAACGTTCATATTAATAACAATGCCGTGGTTTCGTTGCAGCCACGTGACTCAATGCAGCTAGCCGCATATCATGGGCCTAAGGGTTCCTTTTTCAGGGGCTATGAAGTGGGTAGTGACACCTTCGTTATAGAGCTCGTCATGGCGTGATTTCTGCGCCTCGTTTATCTCAGTTTGTGTCCTAGAGCGGTCCTAATTCCTATATGATTCGGAGAGTGAGGAAATAGGGTGTACACAACCAAAGTTATGCAGATACGTTACACTCCTTAGGCTTTGGGTAGAGGGAGTGCTATAAAGCATTGCGGAAAATTAGGACCGTTTTGTAAGAGCCATAACATCTGTGCAGTGAAGCAGTGAGGCAAACGAGGTATAGGAGTCTTTGTACGACTACCGACGCCCATGAGCATCCGCATCATTTCTATGCCAATGCGGGGCAACGCAGGATGCGTTCCTCCCTGCCTCCAATGGCCCAATGGCTACTCACAAGAAACCCGATAGCATGTCCGTCACTTTACAGCAGTGCCGTGCTAGCAAGCGGAACTATACCTCCCCGGTCGTGCCGGCCCAATTCAGCTGTAATGCATGGCGCTACCTCTTACTACGTTACAGTATGCCCACGAGGAGACAGACGCAATGTGAGCTAACCTCACATCTCTATGCGTGACTACTTTTGTGGTTTGCGGAACGACTATAATCTTAGGAATGTAAAATATTTAGATAAACCTCAGTGTAATCCGTTTATGTATCGTAATCCATTTATATTCTATGGCTGTTACCTTCTATCGACCCCGATGGTAATTAATTAATATTCTAATGAACCATATGGAGGCAATGGCGAACACAAAGTAACAGACGCTCTGTCTATCAGTGTTATACTGGTTTTTGTCTGTAAATCGATATTATAGGACTTTTAGTAAGAGGTACTGCCATGCTAACAGCGGAATTGGGCTGGCACGACCAGGGACATATTTGGAGCTCACAAGATATCGTCGTTGTCTGTCACGCTTTGCGCAGTGTGTGCATATTCGGCGGTCCATTGCAGGGGACGAGGAAAGGAGGGCAACGCATCTGCAAGACAATAACGCTGATTTCTATGGTCGTCGGAAGGTGTCAATAATACTCCGATTTCTCGACTGCCGATACTACAAAAATTGGGTACATTTTTGTACGCTTTGTTGGTCTGAATTAATTACAGCAAACAAAAATTGAATCTTTTTACTTTACTACTAAAGATGAAATTGGGGTGCAGATTTTGTACGAGCTAGCGCATTTGTTGCATTGAAGTCGATTTTATCAACCGACTGCAATGTAACAAAAATTTTTGAATATTCCACCAATGAACCACAACCAGGTATAAGGATAAGTTCCTCAGGAACTGATCTATCCATGAGTGAAATCCGCATGAAAATCCATTCAGTAGATTGAAGACATCGACAATATAGGCAGTTTTAGGAACCTTGCTTTGTACGTGTGTATTTGTTTTATGTGTATATTTGAGCACTAACAATAAAACGTGTATTTACAGTTATTATAAAGCTACCAATATTGCACAATGTCAATTTTTTTGAACAAAGCAATTCCGTTCTGCGGTGCGAGTGACCACGCGGTATTGCGAGAGTGATCATTACAACACGCCAGCAGCCAGCAGCCAGCTCCGCCGTGACTGCGGGCCGCGTGCAGCCAGCTATTGCTCAACTATAACCCGACCACAACTTAACTGTGTACAACATGTTTTTAATTGATCCGGAAATATGCATTTACTAGTCCAGCCGGGAGATCAAAATTCGATTTTTGAAAATATCAATAAATTTATATTTGGTAGATACGTAGAAGTAGCTGCTTTTCGTGCGCGTTCGGAAGGTTCTTTTATGGTATAAGGAGACAAAGGATCAATGGGAGACTTTTTATACCTACAAATACACATGTGATTGATATCCAAATATATGAAACACAAAAATATTTTTTCAATTCAGGCCAGATGTATGCTAACTCAATCGTATTATATACAATTAGTTATTAAATTGGTCTACGTAGCACTTCTACGAGTACAATAACAACAACGCAGCTTCAAGGCATTTCGCTAACAGGCAGGCAGAACTGACAACTTTTACAGTATAAATAAAGTCCTTAAAACATTTTACATTTGTATTACATGCTTCCTAAACTTTTGTGTAATTTAAATCACCGGTAGATTCTATAGGAAGTGTGGGTATTTTCTCTTTTGTCAGATTTGCGATCACCGCTGCAACCGTGATTCCGGTCCTGGGTTAATTTGAACGGACATATAAAATTGGACCGGCCACGCGAAACTAACATCTAACGAGTGTACGTAAGGTGTAAATTCTTGCGTGGTCCATCGTGTTGACAATATCTACATCCCGATCGACAAATACACAACAATACGCTCTCTACACGCGTCCACTAATTAATACGTTACACAACATTGTAGAAATTTCAACTTCTTTCACTGCACAATTTTTAATTTTCTTCTATCGATTTCGCTACTATACATATATTTTTCGAAGTTTCTAGATAAGGAAACCGATTTTTTGATTCAACTATCTCAAAGAGAATGGCTTTCGTGTGGTATATTTCCATTTCCATATTTTTTATTACATTTAAAATTAGAAAATCTATTCCTGCCGCTTATGCACCTAAAGCGATTGCAGTATCGTCTGTTTATAATTGCTGCACTAATAAATTTTAATAATTTCTTAGTTGTATATATAATGCTTTTTTATAAATATAAAAAAAGAGTAATCACACCCTTTTTATGACTATCGACGCCCGTGAACATCCACATAATTATTAAGCCGATGCCTTGCCCTCCTTCGAGAGGTACCTCCCCAGTCGTGGTGGCCCAATTCCATTACCTCTTGCTATATGTATAATGTATACTACTAGATAAGTTTCGCGGTTTCAACCACGTCGTTCATAACGATTCTCATTTCAACCCCCCCAGGGATTGAATTTCCAAAAACGGCGAAACAGGTACCCGCTTCTCAAACGAGTTTTATCATTTCTAATCTAACTTATTTATTATATACCAACCTGTACCACAAAGCAAATCAGAGAGAGATGGTGATATATTGTGGGCAAACGATGAAAAGAATTCAAAAAACCATGAAAGTTCATTAACACATTTTTAATATGTCCCGGGCTAAACGAATTAGCTAAATTTCGACTGAACTAGGGTGACCATTATCTATTTACTTACTAATTACTTAGTCTGTAAATAATAGATTCTCTTAAAAGGGTCGGTCTCTTTGTTTCTAATGTAATAAAAAATAATATAAAAAAAATATGCTAACTTCGCTTCCGTCTTCACTCCTTGTTTCCTTTGCCTTAACAATAACAGTTGAATGTAATTAGAGAAAGCGAAAATTAACAAGCCGTGTTATTTGACTTATTTACATTACAACATAAATTCAAATGTGCTAGGAACCCTCTAAAAACCAAAAGAACAATGAGAAGAAAAAAAACAATCCAGTGTGGACATCTTAATACTATACTGACTCAGTAATATAGAATTTTGTGTATAAACTCACTACACGTAAAAATGTGAATGAAAGTGAGCGTATAGAATCAGATTTATAACTTCTATAAGGCAAAACAGATTTCTCTGGTAAAAATGAGTGTTTTACCAGAGAAATCTGTTTTGTTGTTTGTAGAATGTTCTAAGCACACGCAAACAACCGAATAATATTGACTGTGCAATTGAAAGCTGGGGCATAGATTTATGCAACTTGAACAAGGCCGAAACAGAAAACACATAGGGAACTCGTCGTGCTACAAAGACACATGAAGTAACGATATAATGAAAGAAGACTTGCTATACTAATTACATTTAGTAACTAAACGTATGCAACTGAAATCTACGTAACATTTTCTTGAATAATATGGATTGCGCAAGCGCATGTAAGCCGGAAGGAATCGCAATGCAAGCTGAGCCGTTTCCGAGTATATCCGTACAAGTAGAAAGGGCGCAAGTATACTTCTTGCCTTTCCACTGGACTATGCTAGTAAGGTATCAATATCGATATAACAAAATAATCACGTATAATGTTACGCTAGTAGAAATTGCTGTAATTTATATTAATAGTGTAATTTATAATTATTGTAAATTGATAATCGTAATACAGTTATGTATTATTTAAAATTATGTTTACATTACATTACATATGTAAGTCTCAGGCAGGTAATTTTGTATATTTGATTATTAGAATTAGCAATAAACTTTAGTCGTCTTCCTAACTAAGATGCGACATAGGTTCTGTGATCTTTCTGTGATTGATCAATACATGACGTAATAAAATTGGATGACAGATTAATCCCATCTTCCTTGCTTACACATTTTTTATAAATTTAATTATATTTAATATTATCATTCTATAAAAAAAGTCTTTTAAAGTGTTAACTAATTGTTTACTATGGTACACAATTGCCATGCAGTTCATGAAAATGTAGTAGTTTAATTTACAAACGAAATTGAAGAAAGTATTCAGTTTCTCATGATGATGAATGATTCATTTTTACTTTATTCAAGTTATAAATTAAGATACTGCTTTTTATCATTTACTATTTGGTGTATGCACGCTTTGGCAGATGCCATATTTACTATTTGGTGTATGCACGCTTTGGCAGATGTCATATTTACTATTTGGTGTATGCACGCTTTGGCAGATGTCATATTTACTATTTGGTATATGCACGCTTTGGCAGATGTCATATTCTTATTCACGTGGAGCAAATTATTCAGATATTTAAAGTAATTATTAAATGGAGGTTAGTATTACAGTTTTACTGGTATTTATGTGTATAATGTCCTCCTAGTCAAATTTCTTTATTAAGAACTTCTTTCACTACAATAAAACTACTTCTACGGATTTTATCGCGGTTCAATTAATTATTTATCTAGCCCGCCGCTTATGAAACGTCCGGCTAGATAAATAATTAAATAGACAGCGATAAAATCCATAAAAGTAGTTTTATTGTAATGACTAACATTCGCGCACTTAAGACATCAGTAACCTCTTCCGCTGTTAAACGCATGAAACCACCAAGATCAGCTAGTGAACAATAAAATATTTTTTGAGAACGTTAACGCCGATTATTGCTGCATGGCCTAAGTGTGTACACAGTGCCTTAACACAACTTCATCTCCTAATAAATCATAACTGACGAGAGCGTGATCTATATTTTTTTTACATTCTCGATCATTTTGAATTTCTATAGAAATGGTGTCACACGTTGTGTAAGGAGCGCATAATAGCGTTATTGACCAAAAGTAGTTATTTCTACCTACTTTTAAAACATAACAAATTATAAATGTTTTAACGAGCATGTTGTGTATAAACTAGATCGATTTCATCATCAATAGCAGTGTCATTGTCTTCGCAATTATTTTCAATAAACATTACAGTAGTAGTAACAAGATTAGGTCAACAAAGTGAAGAGTTGCAATTGCGCAAAGCGACTAAATGCATATCATTTGGCTAACATTGATAGAGTGTAAACAAGTCGCGTTGTTTTTGTTATCTATTCATGCCGGATATCTGATACTGGACATAACAGAATGTTTTAGCAAATACTTCCTGTTTGTACAAAATTTCACTTTTTTATTTTCACGAACGATGATATCACTATTTGATTACTAAAAACGTGAATAAAACGACGAGTTTTTATGAGCCCTCTGTCCCAATGTGGACAACAGTTTTATTATACTCACTACCAGTCCACCCCGGTTTCGCACGGATATTTCACATAACATGGCAAATATTCCTTGATTTACCATAAGTACAAATATTATAAATTTTTATTTCGGCCACGTAAATTTTACACGTTACCACATGACAAATAATTCTATTTATGACAGAACAACGCCTGTCGCGACAGTTAGTTGTCAATAATTTCTGCAGCTGCGATATAAGGATTGAGTTAATTACATGTGAATATCTATAATTGCATTACGGAAGTTTACAAAATTATCTACAACATTTTATAAAATATAGAGCCTATGCCCATCAGCGACACCATATTATTGTAACGGTAAAGAGTTTTTCCTAATCGCCCAGTAGTTATTTAGCCCATTCAATCCAAACAAACAAATAAATAAACTAACGGACAATGAAATGTTTCCTCTTTATAATTTTAGTATTCCTTGCGTAAATTACCTGTGTGTGCGCATTGCCTTATCCAAAAATTTTCGAAATAATCATATTTCTTTATAAAAATATGAGCCGAAATTGGAAATGATATCGACTTACTTTATAAACTTAGCGCTGCTATTATTTGTAATCAATGTAGTCAGATTCGTCAGACTTCGAGGGATTAAAGAGCTATATTACCTGAAAACAAAAAAATATAATTAAGTAATGTGGAAAGTAAATTTGATTCAGGGAGATTACAATTAATACCCACTAGGGAGCTGGCGTGAAGATCTGTTGTTGGTGTTGTCCTAAATTAAATTTACATAAACAATATTATGAACCGGATACACAGGCTCTTTTCTCCAAAAGGGCTTAGCGGGCTTGGCCCAGCGCTCGGTCCTACCGCTGCTACTCCTGTTTCGCTAGGACCGACATTGGCGCAACCACTACGACTGATATGACCGGAGCGAAAAGCTCAAGCATCCGCAAAGATCGATCAGAAGATGGAAGTAGTAGGAAGTACACAGGTTACTATTAGAGTTTCAAGGAGCTGTTCGAGACTTAACTATTAACTATTATAGTAAACGGAATGAGTACATCCGAAATACCAAATTTGTTTGACACGTAAATTGATAATGTGGCTATTATCAATTCGAATCAATCGAGATTTTATTTGTAATACGTGAAGCGATTATATTCCTACTAGCATGACCCCGCGGCTTCACCTACGTAAATCCCGTCCCATGAGTCGTACCGTCATGGTATATAGGCTATAACCCGTTTAGGGCTATCAAACATTAAAAGAATTTTCAATTGAGGCTAGTATTTACTGAGATTGGCACGTTCAAACAATCAATATATTCAGCTTTACATTATTAGTATAGGTTTAACGTTTAAACTTATACAATTATAAATATATACAAGTAGGAAGGCACATAGTGCGTAGTATATAAGTAGACAATAGGTCATAAATATCGTAATTTCATCTTTGAACTACGTGACGCCGCTGTAATTTCGCAACGAAATTCTAATACAGAACTAAGTGGTCGCGTTTCTCTATTCTCCTTCGCTATAATTGAGTTGAAAGATATATGAGGTTAATAGAACGTTCCAGAAGCGTCTAATATGATTCTGAATACAAAATGATCGTCTTAAAGGATTCTTTGTGCTATGATTGTATATCTAGCGATAAGAATCTCAAATAATTAAGACTTAAACAAGCATGGCACAGGAATCTAGACATAAGTCCCTTTAAAAATTTAACATCGTCCACGATTAAATATTCAAGACGTTTTCTATACCAATAATATAAAAAGGAAACATTTGATTGTTTGTTTTCATTGAATGTGTCTTGAAACTACTATATTATAAACTGTATTATCTGTGATGAACATAGACGATATAATATTTTTAAAACTACGAGTATACAGACTATGAGAAATTCAATTATGTAATAAAGTTGTAAAAGAACATCTAAGAAGACCTTATATGAGCTGGAATAAAATGAAAAGAAATCAATGGATTTTTGCCATATTTTGTCACGTCCCTGCGAAACCGGGACGGATTACTACTAATGTAATAAGTAAAATAGTGCATCAAGATTTCGAAATTAGCTAAATCGGGAATTTGAGACGCTCATGAATAAACTGAGCCTACGGCGTGCAGTAGCTGACGTGTAAAAAATGAGACACCACACAATTCATTCGCATTTTTAATTCACCGATTATAATGGTCTATTTATAATTCCTCTATATATTCATGGGTGTACATAAATTACAAATGGAACGCGCTTAATACGATCGCAGTATCCAAACCGCGAATATCGAAATATATTCGTTAGCACAATATCACCGGCGCGGCTATTGATATTCACCGCAAATCCCGGACCGCGTTAACCGATAAGATACTGTGTGTATTCCACTGTTATGTAATGCTGCATACCGCATAATGATCTATTATAATTAGTTTATTCACTTGGTCGTGTTCGCCATTTGATATGAGCTTATTATACGTATCAAGGTAGTAAAGTAGTCGTTTTAGGGAGAGGTAGTGCCATACCACATAGGAGGAGGTGGTAGTGCCATGCGTTGCTTCAAGCCTTGTCGGTGGCGGTGTGGCTCAGTAGCCTGAGGTGAACCCAGGCGAAGCCAAGTGAATCGAAGGTGATGCCCTTTGCACCCCTCTTGTAAGAAGAGGGGGCTAAGGAGCGGGTGGATTATAGCTCTTTGTACCCCTCTCATATGAGGGGACAAAAAAGAAACAGGAGGAGGCCCTTTTGCGCAATGGTCGAGGATGGGAACCCCATTGCACTGTACCACAGTAGGTGGGGTTGTCCTGTAGTGCGAGACAACCCCATAAGTGTAGGAGTGACTAGCCGTCGAGGTGCCCTGATAACTTGTTATACCGGGGCACCTCACCAAAGGCGACACTGATGGTACTGGCGATGGTTTATGTGGGTATTCGGCACCATCATGTGCCGCAAGTCCCACACACCACTGGAAGCCACCCAGGGCCAGTGAAGGCGCGTAAATGCGTTTCCCCGCGACAACAAATAAAAACAAAAAAAGGTAGTGCCATGCAGAGTGCATGACACTACATTCTCCTATACTATGGAATTGGGCCGGCACGACCGGGGAGGTACCTCTCGCTCACATAATACTGCATCTTCAGTGTCGCGTTTCGTGAGGTTTATGAGTAGCCAGTGGCCCAATGGTGGGGAGGGCAACGCATTGTAATTATGTGAATGTTCATGGGCGCTGGTAGTCTTAAAAAGTCTCCGATTTCTCGTTTGCCCCCTATTCTATAAATAAAAAAGAAATTAAATTATGATAAGATATAAAACAAAGTCTCCAAAAGGTGTCTCTCTCTGTATATGGTCGATTTTCAAAATCCACTAAACGGATTTTCATGCGGTTTACAGTTATAGATAGAGCGTCTTTCGAGGAAGATGAAGTGTAGGTACAATTTGTGTCTTGATACGAAGCCGGGGCTTGCTAGTTATAAATCATAGTCACCAAAAAATGTCTGTATGTGATTAATTTTCTCAAAATATTCTAACAAATTTTCAGGCGGTTTTCACCAATGGATAGAAAGATTTCCGAAGGAGGTTATTACATTATAGTGTATACACCTTTGACCCCTGTTATTCACAGGCGAATTCCGACCCAGCTTTAGTAAACTGGGGCTTAACTACACTAGCCAGTTTACATAGTACGGAAAAAAGGAACAGTTGGAGTCTGTTCGTGACTATGATTCCCGGAAACATCCACATTTTAGTAGTAAGAGGCAGTACAATTCTGCATTTCAGCCGAATCGGGCCAGTACGGCCTGGCTTGGCACGGCTGTCTGCAATCACCATATGACTTCGATTGTTCATTTGCTTCCCGTAATATAAAAACCGTCTTTCAACACCCTTGGCATGCCACTAAAATGTTGTTTTGCAGACGTCATACGGAACTCTCACAGACCTTAACGAAAGCCGAATTCAAATCATGCACGTAGGTTTGCGCCAAATCAATTCTGCTGTCCCAATAGCTGCTCCCGACGTGAGATTGGGGGGAGGAGGGAGCTCTCAGTCCCTCTGGTCATGATAATAATAGTTAAAATTGGTGTTACAAGCACGCTCATATCGGGATGCATCTCTCCCTGGAGGGAGGGGGTCGATCCCTCTTACAAACCTAGTCTCACTCATAGCATTTCGATGCAGGCGTATTGAACATCTCTTCGCTTTCACAGCATAAGTTTAAGCTCGAAAGAAAAAGAAAAAGGCGGCTGTAATATAGGATTGGTTCTATATAAGTTTCTTCCATAACAACGTTTACGAATATTAACAGCTAAATACTAACCCACTTGATATAAACAATTAAAATAATTAGGATGGAATTAGTTTGGTTAATTATATGCAACTAGGCTATATTTCTGATTACTTATTCAGGCCTGGTTGCATATAATTACCATACTACTTGCGTAGAAGGCTTGGCTTAGTTGCATGTAACTACCGTACTATTTGCGTAGAAGGCCTGGCTTAGTTGCGCATAATTACCATACTATTTGCGCAGAAGGCCTGGCCTAGTTCTATATAACCACACCACATATAAGAGGAGTAAGAAGTACACAGGTTACTAGTAAAGTGTCAAAAAGCTGTTCCTCTACAATTGTAATCGGAATCGTTGCATACGAAATTCGTAATTTATTCGACACAAGAGTTGATAAAAGGTAATCGTCATGATATAGCCTATAGACTTCCTCGATAAATGGATTATGTAATATAAAAATACTTTTTCAATACAGGCCAGTAGTTATTGAGATTAGCGCGTTCAAAGAAATAAACTGTTCAGCTATATTATGTTAGTATAGATATCGGGCACATTGCCTGTAGATGTACTTTTACAATTATAAATAGAAAAAAAAACGTTACCTTATTTTATATTAGATGAAGTTGTAACTTCATTCAGTATACGTTTTTTTTACGTAACGTCGTTATTATAGTCTTAGTGTATCATAAAGTGGAACAATGTTATCATTCGTTTTAGTTATATAATCATTACACAATGATGACAGCATAAAAAAGTGTTTACAATAATAAAAATTAAATATTTAATGACTGTATAACATGATTATTTTTTGTCCATCTGTGAAAATAACTTTATCTATGAAACCCAAGATAGATGTTTTCGTAGTGGTGCTATGCCGCATTGCAGCCATATTGGATCAGAATGACCAGGGTGCAAGTGCAGCATGACAAGGTCGCTTGAATGATACCGCGGCCAAGTGACAGCCATGTTACGTTTCACTGTTGACCCATGGATGTCCATGGGCGTAGTCACATGAAAGCTTCAATTGCTCATTGCCCATCCCCCCTATAATATTAAAAATTGTATCGTAACTTTTATTAGTAATAGTAAGACCATTTAAGCGTTTTTATTGCGATATATTTACATGTTGTAAAATACTTTGATAGACCGCAATAAAATCCATTTAAGTAGTCTTAGTGTAATAACTTTTTAACTACTACCAAGACCTTTCAGTTTCACAACCAATCAAGAAATGTGTAGTAACCTGAGAATGATCCATAGATAACAGACAATATGATTGAAGACTAAGGATCCCACCATCCTGAGACCCTGGACGAAAACAATTGGAACTAGAGGTCCGCTCTTTGTACCCCTTTTATAAGAAGAGGAGGCCGGTGGCCCATTGTGGGGGAGGTGAAAAAGCATCGACAAAATTATGCCGATGTTCATGGGCGTCGGTAGTCGTTGAAAGGCTCCGATTGCTCGTTTGTCGCCCTATACTATAAAAAATACTAATTGACAAGGTGTATTTATTGGCGCTTGGCGGCTGTAGGTGCGTCACAAATATCACGCTACTCGACCATGCGATCCTGAAGGTTACGATTACGATATAGCTGATTGCTTTGTAAAGGTTTATCGTTTTACAATATTATTATACAATATTTTACCTTATCATCACGGTCCATAAAATGTTATTCCTTATAATGTGATCATTTAATATTATTCATAACTAGCTCTTGCCTACGGCAAAACTTGCTGGTGATATAAAATGAACATATAAAATGAATATACAAGTCTTCGCTAGTCCGATGAACTGCTATAGGAAATGCGATGGCATCGCCCTCCTGGTGAGCCTTCGTTGATAATTCGATCATTCAACGCAAAAATATTGTTTCAATTTGGGCTGGTGTTTCCTGAGATTGGCTCATTGAAACAAACAAACGAGCTGCTCAGATTTATATTATTAGTTTACAGATATATTAGTTATTACAATAATTATTTATGTTTCAAGTCGTGCAAAGTTGTGTGCAAGTCAATTCAATAATTTGTTTAAAGTATTGGTTCATGTATTTATCACTAATATTGCTTCAATTATTATAAATTTCCTGTTTTCATGTACTTATTGTGTTACGTATTATGTTTCTATACAGGAAAATTGTTACGGAAAATGAATTGTAACAATTTTAAATGTGTGTTGTGTGACCCTCGTTTCAAATAGCAAAATCTATCACAATTATGAAATGAGTTGGGACAGCTTTTGCTAAATTATGAAGCTGAAACTCGAATGTTATCCTAGATTATAATTTATGTCTACGCCAAATTTCATACAATTTTTTGCGACGATAGCAGTAGATTATATTTGGTATGATTTCGGTATCCTATGGTGTTTTGAATTTTCTTACATTTTTATAATATAGGGGATAAACCAGCAATCGGGGCAATTTCAGGACTACCGGCGCCCATAGACATCTGCATTATTGTTGTCACGAATATGCATTACTTACTTTCTCCTCCTCACCAATGCGCCTCACAGACTACAAGGAGCACGACAGTATAACTGTCACTTTACGGAGGTGTAATGTGAGCGAGAGGTACTTCCTTGGTCGTGCCGGCCCGATTCGGCTGCAGCAAGGCACTACCTCTTACTAAAATATATATCACACATTAGTAACGCTAGTAGTACAGATGTTTATGGGTGTTGATAATCATCCAAAGGCTTCCATTATCTTAACAGACTTCAACACTTTATTTTGAATACAGAACGTATAACATAACGTTCTAGGAAGAGGTAGTGACATGCTGTATAGGAGGATGTAATGCCATGCATAGTGCATGACACTACCTCTTGCTGACATAATACCGCCGTAAAGTGACATCTTCACTGTTCGCTGGTGGTTGTCCATTGGGGGGGAGGTGAAGGAGGGCAACGCATCGGCATAGTAATTATGTGGATGTTCATGGGCGGCGGTAGATGTAAAAAGACTTCGATTTCTCATTTGCATTCTATAAAATAAACTCTATGATCAAATGCGTGTATATCTGTTAATTAAAATAATAACGAATAGACACAACCTGAGCAAACATTAATTCGAATAAACTAAATCAACGTCTATCTAATAACAACAAAGCTGGGTCACCTTTGTGCGGAGCGAATCCATTTGGTCCCTACTTACCGACACGGTTGTCTGTATTTAATGCAGATTGCTTGTATTAATTTCATTTTAAAGAGAAATTAATATTTAACCTTTAACAAGATTAAATGTGTTCTTAAACGTTTCGACAGAAGCGCAATTTTGTTTAAAGTTTGTGTTTAAGGAGGAATTATTAAACGCTCATAATTTCTTCGTCAATGGTTTGTGTGCTTGTTTATTTAACTTTTGTAATTTAACTCAGCTTGACTGATAGGATGTAGTGAACTACTTCGTGGTCTAGTTGTAAGCTTGTTCAAACAATTACCTACCTTCAGACATGCTCCTACGCACCTCTCGGTATGCGGATCGAATCATGGAAGATGCACGGGGGTTTGCTCAACGGCTCTGTTTCCCAACGTGCAATTCTTGACTCCCTACAAATTATTTAAGTGCCCTCTCGTTATTTCACTCTCCCCTTCCCTTTCTGGGACTTGACACCACAAAAATAGAAGTTGTCATCGGCCTCAGTCAATCCTGATTATCTGGATGCAGCTATGTCGTTAAATATCCTTCCTCTTCGCGTGCCATGTATGCGCCAATGTCTTCAATTACCTAAAACTCTGCTCCGTTGCGACCAAATCCTGGTGATAGACTGGGCCCACTGTATTCCGTTCGATGGCGTCCAACATGATGTTTCGCTCGTTTTTGTACAAGCCACATTCCCACAGTACATGGTCTCTGGTTTCAGCTTCATGACCCCGCAAGGTTCTAATAACAGTCCGCAGCCAGGAAGCTATACCCCGTATCTCGGAAAGCACATTAATCCAACGTCTAATTTCTCTCCGGTGGTGTCGGATTGCCGTATCATCGGAATAAGAGAATGAAGGAACAGGAAATGCACGTGTGCCTGTGCACACACTTGTACGTTATAAAATGTGACCTGCGCAATTGAACCTCTATGAGTCTCTATAGAGTTGGCCACTGGGACCGATATTCAGCTAGGACGACATTAGGAGTATAAAGAAATGAGCAGTCGGAGTCTCTCGGGACTTCTACAAAGTGGTTGCGCTCATAGCACACAAAACGCGACAACGAGGCCTGCTTCACGCCGACCCGACTCGGCAATGTTAATATTCCTCGCAGTCACTTTCGAAATGTAATATTTATTGTTCCGACGAAGTAGGACAACAGGAGCAATCGGAGCCTTTTGACGCCTACCGACGCCCATAGACATCCGCATTATTGTTGTAATGTGAATGCGTTGCCCTTTTTTTCTCCTCCTCTCCTACTGAGAAACCGTACGAAACACGACCGCGCAAATGTCACTTGATGACGGTGTCAGTTGTCATTAATTAATAATCGCTAGTAATGGATCGTAAGACATAACACCGCCGTCAAGGGGCAGCAATGCTGTCGCTAAGTGGTGTTAGAGTTTCCGATGGTCTATCTGAGAGTATGGACCTCTCATTTATCTGTTATGAGAAAAAATTTAATTGCGCGAGATCTAGAGTATGTGCGTTTTGGAAGAGCCCAACGAACAATTAAAGTCTGATGAATAATCACTAACCATGGGTACTGTGATATTGCATTATAACGCGGCTCGCGTTACGTATCGTAACCATTAAGTAGCCGGCGAGTTTGTTCCATATTCATTGATTCTATAACATTATTCTGTGTTGTAAGCGACAGCCTCGATTGTTCGCCATGACATATATTCCAAGTAGGGGCTAGGAATAAACTTAGTGGCTAATACTGCGGTACAACACGTGTGATATGCATTTCGTTGATGGCTTCATAATTCCGTTAGATATCGCAATATAACGCCTCCACTGAGAAACTAGAGCATTGCAAGTTTTGCTGTTGCATAATGTTTTCGTGCAAACAGTAAATGCCCATAGAAATATTGTCATACAGAAGATTTTCACCAAATCATGACAGACAAACAGCACACACGTTCGGCTCCGAATAGTCAGAGCTACAATCTTATTACTTTATTAAACGGCAGGTTTTAATATCGTTCCCTATAACCCTAGTCGGATCCTTTTTACGACTACCGACGCCCATGAACATCCACTTAATTAGTATGCTGATGCGTTACACTCCTATTGGGCCACCGGCTACTCACAAACCGCACGAAACGCGACACTGAAGATGTTACATTACGGCGATATTATGTGAGCGAGAGGTACCTCCCCGGTTGTGACGGCCCCATTCCGTTGCATAAGAGGATGTGTGACCTATGCATGGCGCTACCTCCTCCTATGTAGCATGGCACTACATCTTGCTAATCTCATGAGAAATGCATGTTAAGGTTTATGTATACAATAACATATAGAACTTAAGCATATATGAAGTATATTATATACTGTTAGCGACTAGTACTTAAACATTAAGTTAGTCTGTCTTCTCCCATGGGTTATTAGCGGGGCCGTATGGAAATAAGTGACTACGAATACAGAGTGCTATAAAGTAAAGTACAAGTTAGAGAGAGCCAGTGATGTGCCGTCGCTCAAACGTTCAATTAGATTCCGATGTGGTTAAAGATTCAGGAGTCTATTCCATTACGTACTTTGTATCAAAGGATTATACAAAAGTTTTAATGTATTTTAACTACTTTATTAGCTTTGCTTCTATACCCAGGTTTAAACATTCCGTAATCGAATACTTATGAAATAATCACACAAATAAACTTCTGTTAGGAATGTTATAAAAATGAAATACCAACAATTATATATATACACATATATATATGTGGATCTATAAATATGAACTATATACACTTCCGCGCCGGTAGCAATCACTGCAGCTGTAGATGTACATGGCACTATAGGTTAAAACTGTACTAGAATCCAACATTTCTCCAAACAAACGGCGCGGTGCCCTCGTACATAAATGAGATTGAAGTTTAGAACGAAAATTGTAGCGCAGATGATAAAAGATAGAATCGATTCGGAGGAAACGCGTTCATACTTTAATCGAACTTCAAATTATCTATAAAAACGGTAACATATGCATTTATATTAAACATTCATCATATTAGTAATAATAAACGTAATAAATTAGCTGTCAATGGAGTACCCCGTGTTTTCAATTAAATGTATTTTATTATGTATGTCGATAAAAGCCGGCACAACCATAAACGCACAGCCCTGACATAATTTATCTTTTTAGTGTCGTTAAAACTACTTTAACCGAAAATATCCGGTCGTTAGTCTCTTCGTCCAGGATAAAATTAGTCTCCGGTCGAAATTAAGAGTTCGTGCGAGTGGGGTGACGATGTTCCTTATGAAAACAAATAGTTTACAACTTTTGTATTATAATGTGTTATTTATTGGCTTTATTTTTAGCTTTACGTGCGTTTACGTACGCAAAACTATAAAAACCTACGTATAAATATAAGAGATAAATTCACAAATTAAGAGGTCATGTTTCGGCCCGTAGGTCACCACGAGGAATATATATATA